>VYZU01007713.1:0-33503 GCA_013401355.1 Ceyx cyanopectus | reverse complement strand
TTACCTTCATAAGTGGTCTAGTTTTTCTCAAGGAGAAAAAGAAATATATATTTATATTATATACATTTATAATGATATATTCATACATATCTGTGCATATGAAAATCTAAAAAGTCTGAAAAGGAAATATCATGGAGGTTTCCCAAGCTCTGTGCCCTTTCTTGTATGGAAGCTGTGAAGGCAGCACACAGGTAGTTATTGGTAGGGGAGCCCTAGGTCAGTGGTGTCCATCACTCTGCAAAAGGAACAGGGGGATTGTGTCATATTTGAGCCAAAATATAAGCAAATCTGGTGTGTAGTTGGTTTATGTCTTTGGTTTTGGCTTTAAACTGGTGTAGCACAGAGTTCAGCACTGACACCTTCCTATTGGCTCATCTTCATCTTCTAATATTTCATATCTTTGAGAACTGGGCTGGTACAAATGACTCCAAGATCTCTTAGTTGCTATTGATGTAATATGAGCTCAACTTGCTACAGAAACAGTTGAAAATGTGTTTTTGTTCTCAGCATTTACTCATTATTCAGGACTGAATTTCAGCAGTGTATTATTGCCTATTTACTTGCTCTATTAAGATGATTTTTGTAATGCCTTTTCACAGTCAACTCTGTTTCTCTCATCAGGAACATTGTGTCACCAGTGTCTGTTGACACTTCAGACTTCTAGTCCTTTTCAATTCACTTTAATTGGGTTGATTGGGATAGATCCAGGCTTGAATCTTTGAGGAAATCTCCACTGGCAATTAGTTTCTTTTTGTTTTCTTTGCTCTTTTTCTTTTCTTTCTAACAGATTGCTAATCCATTCCTTCCAATGTAAATCTGATTTCTTCAGGAGCATTAATGGGAGACCATGGCAACTTTTCTTGGGTTCTTTTGGTGTGTTGGTTGGTTTGGTTTTCAATCCAAGGACACTGACACATGGTTTTCCCACATTCTTCTTGTTCCCTTTAAACCTAATGTAGCTGCTAGTTTCTAGTCCTGTGGTGCAAGGCACAGTTTGTGGTTGGTTATACCACACTGGACAGATTTTACTCCTTTGAAGGTTACTATAATAAAATCTTATCTTCCATGTGTTGGATCAGGCATGATTCAATATTTGATTATTTATTTTGGCTGGTGTGCCTCCTAGTTTAGTTAGTATGTGCTTTACAAGGGTATTTGATTAACAGAAATTTTGAATGCCATAATTTAACTGATACTTAAAATTACTCAGAGGGGGGAAAAAAATCTACATTTTAGTGTAAAGATAATGAAATGTTGTAGAAGATACTTGTTATAGGTATTGGTTTAGAATTAAATACATAATTCCTGTAATGGAAATCTTTGTTTTTAAAGCATAAGGTCTATAATTTTCCTCACCTCAGAGCAGACACATGAAAGGCTATCAGAAGAAGGCTGAGAAATGCAGAAATTGCTGATGTTCCCCAGGGAGAAATGACTTTGCATGCATTGATAATGTTTGATGGATTTATTGGACAGGCTGCACTGCAACTTTCCTGTAAATAATGCTTGTCCCAGATGGGCAGTGATGCTCTCTCTCCCTGCCAAGGTGGTGCTCTGCAGGCAGCTCTGCAATTCCCACTGTTGTGATGATACTGCTAAAAATGCCTTGCAGTTTAAAAGAGCATCCCACTGCTTTTCTCCTCCTCCAGAAAAGCCAGGCAAGCTGCTCTTATTAGCTTAGAATCACTGCAAGACACTTAACCCATCTTGACCTCCTCCCTTCATGTTACTTTCTCCATCTGAGTCATGCTACCAAAATGAAAGGAAAAATAATGGGTTTAAGTTAAGGTGTTTGTTTTTTTAAGATCAGCTCAAGTTGATAGATCATAAGGTGTGATTTTTGTAATTTTATTTTATTATTATTTGAGGGAGGCAGGGTATTAATTGCACTCCTCAAAATTAGGAAAGCCCACGATAAGAAAAGAGCCAGTGGGTTACTTGGTGGCATTGTCACATTCCTCACTCTGTTTCTCAAAGTTCTCTTCTGTGCTAGAATATATAGAATATATAGAATATATAGAATATCTGTATCCAGAATGCTGTGCAGTGAGGGTGTTGTGTGTAAGCAGCTTGTGCTCTCAGCAGCATGGCAGTGCCTTAGAGAGTAAGAGAAAAACCCCAGGGAGTGAAGAGGCCAAGTTTGGCTGGTTCTCCACTGAGCTTTGTGCACTGATGTCTGCAAGTGTGGGGGCTCCTGGGGTATTTGAACAGCAGAGTGGAACATAGCTTGTGAAAAGACCAATGAGGGAAAGAACCTGTAGTTTTGGAGGTGGTATTTGTGGGGCAAAGATGATTTTTCTGTTCTGGAAGCATCCACTTTGCACACTCAGGAGAAGCACCCCACAAACAGCTGCCTGGCAGAGACTTGCCATGTGGGGCACAAAGTGGATCTCCCCAGGGAATGAGATTTCATTAGTCTCCATCTCTGTCTTTTCCAGTCAGAACAGCATCACAACGTCACTGCATGGAAGAAAAAAAAATTCTGTTCTTTCAAATCTGCTGCCATTTGAATTTTGTCTCAGCTGCTTGTGAAGCTGCCAACTGAAGTAGTACTTAACATGAATACATTAGAGAAAAGTAAATTGGCACTTTCTGTAGAATGCAGCAATTTGCATCCCCTTGTTCTTCTCTGTTTCTGACAGCAATCTGTGTGACATTCTTCAGGGTTTCAATATTCCCACCCCCAAGAGATCTCATCTTCTATTTCCTGGCACTTCAACCAGGAACTTGTCCATTAAGGTATTTTTTTAATACTGATTTAACTTTCACTAACACAATTGCTCTTGTAATCAGGATCATCATTATACTATCTCATCTGGTTTGAAATTATTTCTTTTAATTCTTTAGCTTGAGCAACTGAGAATTTAGTTAGTTCAGTGCCTGTGTCTAAGTCCCATGCACAGCACTGCAGCAGAATTTGCTTTCCTTTAAGGCATGATACCTTAATAGGAATGGATCCTTGAGCTGTGCTGCTGAGACTGAAGGGATGCCTGAGAATTAGCTCTGCTTATTAGGAATATTGTCATCTTGAGGGCTGCTGTTGTCAGTGGCAAGGCACTGCATTAGATGATCATTTGGGCTCATTTGTTGGATGTGTGAACTATTAGTGTTAATTCTTGGCTGAGAGAGTTGTACAGGTTATTGTTATGCTGCTTGTTTTAGAGGGGCAGTTGGGGATAGAGGAGAAATTAAAGGATTTTCAAGAGAAAGTTGTGGTTGAAATATTTGTGAAACATTCAGTTTTTCCTTTTCTTCAGCTTAGTGCTGAAAAAACACCAAACTTGTGTTCATCTGAAATAGTTTCTTTTGCTGAAAAGGCAAAGATCTGAGATTCATTCTTATCTCTCTAGTGTTCCAGGTGGAAAAAAAATGTGTGCTGAAAAGATGGAAGTCAATCCAGGGGGCAATCAGTTGTCTAGTAAGTGGCTGTAGTTCTGCAGTGGGGCTGTACCAGTATGCAGGAAAATGCTGCAGCAGCAAGATGCCAATGGAAGGTTGCTCTGTCCCTCACAGCGTGTCAACAGTGTCAGCACAGACCTGAAGGCTTCTGTGACACAGCTCTAAAATCACTCCAGTAAGTAGATGTGAAAAGGAGGTGTTGGGAGTAATATCTAGTTTGCTTTTTGTCAAGTGATAGGAGTTCAGCAGAGGGATTTGGGGGCAGTGACAGTCAAGAAGCCCAGAGTACCAGAGCTGCTGCAGGGATCAGGCACTAATCCACCTCGCACCATTTCTTGGCTTTGATGGTGATTAGAACCACATGCTCTGAAGGAAAATGCTTATAATGGGCAATTAAAGGATCTGCACAGAGCAGACTCCAGTTACTCCCTCCCCCAGTTGCCATAAATTACTGGTTGGCCTTTACTCTGACGTGCAAGTCTGACAAAACCTAGAAGGAACAGGAAATGACCTCAGTGTGGTTTTAGCCAGTTCTTTTTTTTTTCCTTTTTTTTACATTACCTACATAAGAAGAAAAAAAACCCCAACATGCCCTTGATAGACAAAACGCCTTTTAGAACCTTTCTGAAACACTTGAAGATTGTAAAAAATCTATTAAAAGGAAGAGCAGAGGAAATATACCAAACAATAAGAAAGCTGAAAGCTGTCTCCAGCCAAGTAGAAGCTGACCTGCTGCTACTCCTGTGCCCTGGTTTGAGTGAGAACAGAACTAATTCTGTTACAAAAGCAAAAGTAGCACCACTTAAAAAAAAAAAATAAACCAATGAAGCAAACATACAAAAAAAGAAGCCAAACCCCATCCAAACAAAAATACGTTTTCTGCTTGCAGGGAGCAGTAGTAACTTCACCCTGCTGAAGGCCACTGTCAAAGTTCAGCTTAACAGGGGATGTTTGATCTGGTTTGGTGCCTGTCCTGTGGACAGAGCTGCTGAAAACAGCAACTAAACACGTGCAGGCTCTGAAGTGATTTGTTCAGGTTGAGTGAGGGAAGATCAGAGGGCTGTGGGGTGGAGAGAAAACACAAAGGTGGGCAGACACCTGGACAGCCTGTGCCCTCTCTGCCCAGCCACATGTGTTGTACCTACTCTTGGATGGAGAGAACAGGATTAGTGACATTCAGCAGAAGCAAGTTGCTCTGCACTGAAGGAAGATCTCAGACTTCTTCAGGAAGAGCAAAGTGTAGCTAATGCCCCTTGTGAGAGCTCTGTGGAGTCCATGAGCTCCCTGGGATGGGGATGTTCCCTAAGTGCAGGTATCCAAACCTCAGTGATGGAAGCACACTTGGATTCTGCCCAAATACTGTGGCTATCTGAAGACTCCACAACCTCTTAACCATTTCACAGCCTTGGATAAATACATTGTGGAGAGTCAGGAAGCAACAAATACTAGGATTAAGAAAGTTTCCTAGTTTTTTTCCTATCCCATTTCTTTTCAAGGAGAAGTATCATTATGACTCCAGAAATCCTGAAGTATCACCCTGAATGCTCTTCCAAGTGCTTTATTCTGTCTTGATTATAATAATCTACACAAGTGGCTGTTGTTTTGGCCTGCAAGATTTCACAAGAGAATGTTGGCTGCTTTATCTAAATCATGCTACCTCTACTTTGACAGGCAGGCTGTGCTTGCATCACCTTTGGACTCCCACTGAATGCAACTTAACTACTTCATAACACACTGCTTTTCAACATTTACCCCTTCTGCACAGAGAGGAGACAAAAATCCTAATAAGTACATAAGAAAACAAGACTTCCAGGTTGTATACTGCTGTGTTTGTTTTTGTATCATGAATTTACAGGGGTTTAAAAAGCTAATTGATTGTAAGCTGTTAGAAAAGACTAATTTAGAAAGAAAAGCAATGAATCTGGCATCAGTCTCCTCTGAAAGGCAGTCATGAAAAGCAGTGGATATGTAATGTAACCTTTGTCATATTTTACCATGAATTCCTTTCTCATCTGGTTGTAGAGTTTTGCTATTGAATGAGGTGATTTTTTTGCAGAGTTGATTTTTGAATCAAGTTGCTATGGTGTTGGTTTCTTTGTTTAGTTCATTCTATGCTGGGTTGCTATGGAAATACTTATTTACGGAGCTAATGCTTAATGGTGTCAAACAGATGCTACTAGCAACTAGGAATCTTTTCTATTTGATCAATGAAAGGCTCAGAAGTAGCAACTCATTTTCCTACTCATTTTTTCTCCATTAAAATTTTGGAGCAGGGAACGTGGCTGGGTGGTGTCCAATAGAACAAACTTTCTTTTCTGCAGAAACATGAAAGCAGAGGCTGAACCTCCAGAGCAGCAGCATCACTGAAACTAAAACTTGATCAGAGAGCAGCACTGTGACTGATCTTCAAGCTGGGTACTGTGGTGAGCACCTTGCAGCTTGGGCTAGGACAGGATCTGTTGCTTAGGCTTAGTTTTTAAATGGATTTTTGGATTTCTAAGCTCTCAAACTTTATTTTATAGCCATGTGTGTTAAATCTCTGCACAGATTTGAATATTGACCTCAGTGTAACTTGCACAAACACAGATAATTCTTAAGGAGCTAAGATGATATGTTTGCTGTACTTGATCAGTTAAATGATGCTGAAGATGTCACTGCAGTTATCTAGCCAAATATAGTTTGTTGATCATTAAATTTTATTTTAAAATTCTTTTTTAAATGCTTAGCATACTTTTAGAGTCATTTTAGTGATTTTTAACTTGAGGAAAGTAAAACTCATACACTTTTATTTCTTCAACCTTTGAAAGTTTCAAATAGTCTTCTAACCAAATGAAGCAGTGGCACTCATGCCAAGATCCTAAAAACTCCCCTCTCCATGACACCCTGGGAGCTCTGGCTGTGCCATCACAGCAAAGATAACTTGTGCATAGAAAAATAATGAAAAACCAAACCAACCACCCTGAAGCTCTACCAGTTTTCATCGACTCTCTTCTATTTCTCATCTGGTTTTATTTAGACAGCTTCTCAGAGCAGCACTTTTTCCTTCTTTTTCTTTTTCTCTGTAAAAATGGCTGTTGTTTGTTCCTGCTGCTGTTTGAGCTGGAGCTGTAGTAGGGAAGGCCTTTAGCTCTGCTATCCTGTGTACTCCAGGAATGATTCTGATGTTGGCATCACTGTGTGCTTTGCCAAGTGCCATCCTTAAGTCCTGCTGACTGTGGAGCTGATACTCATTCAGCCTCTCTCTTTTTTGTTTTGTTTTGGTTTTTATCCCCTAGGGATCAGACAGATGAATAGCAAATCAGGTACCTGGATTAAAATACTTGTGTTCAAATTTCATGGCAATTTCTCTGCAGTATATGGAAATGTTTTCATCATGTAAAAATAACTAGTAGTTAGTGTATGATGCCTACTGTCAATTTACTTGTGTACTTCCAACAAGTGATAAGTGTTTAAAACCTCCTTACATTTGACTGACCATCCATAGCACTGTTCACTCTTCAGAACAGCAACTCCGTGGAGAATTGGTTGTTTTAACAACATTTTTAGCCTTTAAAAAGTGTGTTTCCAGAGTGGTTGCCCCTGTTGATGCTCTCAACCTGTTTTCAGTCTGACCTGAACCCATCACTGGCTGCTGGAGGTCACATTGGAAAAGGTCACTTGGACTTCAGGGGGTTTCCTAAGCTGGTGTGTCATCTTTTAGCTGTCTTGAAATTTATCTTGAAGGCTAAATGGGTTCAGTTATTACAGTTGAACATAATACAGAGCCTGACTGTTAAAGAACAAGGCAGAGTTCTGTGTTAGGCTTGGGGTTTTGGTTTTTAACAGCTGTCATTCAAAGCCCAGAGCAACTTGACAGGTATTTCTATCCAGTGAGAGTGTGGCCACTGCTCCTGGGACAGCCTGGGAGCCTCTAGGGTTAGCCAGGCTGATGGGAAAACCCCTCTGAGCTGGCTGGTGGTGGGACAGGAGCATTTCTCACTGTTCACACATTATCTGCAGTATCAGCAAACACTGCAGTTGGTTTCCGGAGGAGCTCCCAGCTGGGTGGTTGCTCTGATGTTGGCACTCACACCGATGCTCAACAGCCAAACTTTGAGAGTTCAGTAGAAGTTTGGTGGAGCTTGGAGCTGTCACGACTCCAGTCCCTCCTAGATCAGGTGTTTCTTGTTGGAGGAGGTGGCAAAGAATGTTATGTGCAATGGATTTCAAAATCTCAGTATTACAGAGCACAGTTCTTTCTGCAACGAGCCTTACAGTTGCAAAATCAGATATTGCTGAGGCTCTGTCTACCACCTATTTTAAGGTCTGTTGGGCTGGTCCCATTAGTCAAAATAAACTGTATCCCTTGTACTTCTGTTGTAAGTTCCTGCAACTCTGGGAATACTTTGTAACTGTTGTCGATGCTCCACAGTAATTAATTAAAGCTTGATTGCCAAACTCTCAACAAAATTAATGCCAACAATGCTGCTGCTTTAATACTCCAGGTAAAACTTGCAAGGCACGGAGTTAGGGCAATTAACCCAAGCCTGGCAGGGACTGAGAAATCAAGTAGTTCGTTTCTGAATAGCCTGGCAAGGAGCAAACTCTTCTTCATCAGAGAAGCTCTTGTGAAGAGGCAGAATTTACCAGCTGTTAACCTCGGAAGTTGGCACCCCCTGTCCCACTCAGCAGCTCTGCAGGAATCCGCTGCTGGCTGCTGTTGCTGCCGAAGATGCTGCGGGGGAGGCTTTCTGGAGTTGAGTGCCATCTCGTGGTGTGTGCGAGCCTCCAGGGAGAGGCTTCACCCCTCTCGGGATCCACCTGCGAGGGCTACAGAGAAGTACCACCTTGTATTTACCATGGAAAAATGGTCCTTGTAGAGTCACCTGCATTTTTCCCCTTGTGCTCAGTAGAACAGGTTGTTGCTCCGTGCCCAAAACTTATATCAGTTCGTTTTAATCACTTAATACTTATTTAATTCCTAAATAATTATGTCACACGTGGAGTGAGCCCTGCAAGTTTTGCGGCTAATTGAATCTGTGGTAGTGTGCTAGCTGTGTTAATATCTGCACCCAGCTTCTCACAGCAGGTAGGGCTTGTACAGTCCATGAAAAGTAATTATCTGCTGGCAGCACCCAGGCAAAGTTAAGTTCTGTTTATTTCAAAACCAATTTAGTGTCTTTGCTGTAAAGTTGTTATCCAGGGAGAAGCTTAAATCTTCTGGTTTAAAGGACAACAGAAAACACTGCACCATGAATCCAAGCTGTGAAACTTTGCATTTCAATACAATTGTGTATAAAAGGGTGCCCTGGCAGTTAAAATATCAAACCACAATTTGCAACAGAGGTAGATTTTATTTTGCATGAGCTGTGCACGTTGTTGTACTTCACATACACTGAGTGGTCATGGCACACTGCTGTAGCAGCAACACTTGCTCCTGAGTCTTTCTGCCTCTGCAGCTTTAATCCTATTTCTTGAGTACAGCAGGGCTGAAGCCAGAAGGAGATTGTGGACTCTGTTGTTATAATATGCATGTGTTGTACCAGCACAGCTGTGTGTGAGCATGTGTGTGCACGTGGGAGCACAAGAGCTCCTGCTGGCTGGAAGGATGAATGAAGGAGGTTGCATCAGGCAATGCAATCAGCAGCTGCAGTTGGAGTTGTGTGCAGAAATGCTGAGTTAGCAAGAGCAGAGCTGCTTTATTAGGATGTCATTTGCAACAGCTACAGAAAATGAGCTGACATCCCAGAGATTTAAAGGAAAAAAAAAATAAATCTGAGAAGCCCTGGGGGAAGGGAACCTCTTCTGTGTCCTGTCATGGAGATTGCAGGGTTGCAAACAGGCTGATGCAACCTTGTGCACTGTTAGTGTCAAAGGTTGGGAACAGAGCTAACAAACCTGATGTGAGCATCTGCTCTTTGCTGCTGGTTCAGCCCCAGGGCAGTGAAGCAGATGAGTGAAGTCTCTGTGGAGAGCTTAGGAGGACAGTGAAATAAAAGATTTACCCATGTTTGATACAGTAAAGAAATGTCCATCTGGAGACTCCTGAGAAGGAATGGAAACCCAGCCTGCCCAGATGGACAGCTCAGTCTGGTCTGTTAGGGAAGAAAAACCCCTTCATCTAAGAGCATTCTGAAATGATCCTGGGAACGTGTCCCCTCACTGGGCATGGCCAGATAACACCGGTTATTATCTTAATGCTTGGCACTGGCAGGCCAGCAGTCACTGCTGAGGGCTTGCTGCTTTGGGCTGCTTGGTTGGTGGGTTGGTTTTTAACAGATGGATGAGCTGGCTTGGTAAAACCCCCATGCCTGGAACCTCAATCCTTCCTGTGGCTCTACCACCATAGAACTTCGCTAGAGCAGAACCTACTCCCAGTTTGTCCTTGCTCAATGCTGGAGTGCTGGAGCTCTTCACTTCTCCCAGTGGGTGGATGTCAGAGCTGTCACCATGCTTTAGTAGCATCTCCACGACACTAGCAGAAGACAGAATGAGCCTTGAAGTGCCACCCTGGCTTGGTCCCTGCTGACACATCAGCCTGTGTTTCTGTACCAACCCTTTCTGCACCTTCTGCAGGACAGCTGCCAGCCTGGAACACTGTGGTGTCCATCAGAGAGCTGCTGGGCTTAGAGGAGCAAATCAAACTGCTTCTCGCCTATAGAAATCAACAGAAAAACTTAAAGGACTTCAGAATACGAACTACCAAGCAGGGCACTTTATTTTAGGTTTGCTTTTATCAGCTGAAATGAATAGAAGCAGGAAAGCACTGTCACCACCTAATTTAATCCATGGTAATGATTTAGAAACAATCCAGAAATACTGAAATAAAGCCTTAAAGTTGTTCTGTGATCAAGATAGCTCTGTTGCATGGAATTTATTCAAACTCTTCTTTATGACTTTTAGTGAACTGAGAAAATACTCTGTGTTACAGATAAAAACATGAAGTTTATTCTGTTGTTTTTCAGCATTGGCATATTAACAATGCTCTTCTTTTTCTTGTGTGTTTGTTTTTGTTGTTTTTTATAGATGATACTTTGGGACTGGGATTTGAAGCAGTGGTACAAGCCCTATTACCAGGTCAGTGTGTAATGCATCTAGTGATCCTGTTATGAAATGTGATGGAGTTACAGAGCTCACTGTGAACTGGCATATTTACATTTTCCTGTTGGTGTTTTATTTACCTCAGTTGTCCCAATACACCCTAGGTCTGTGTAGCAGAGTTGGTTCTGACTAGTTGACAGGTCTGGGGTGTAGATGAGAACAGGCTGAAACCTAACTAAGAATTGTTAGGAATTCTTTTAGTAGAAGCAGGGTAATAAAAGTGATGACAGAGTGGAAATGACACCTCTCTGAGGGGCTTAGAGAAGACTGGCTACCATAATTATTACTGAGCTTAAATCTGAGACAAAGTAATGAAAAATTGAGATTAAAAATTGTATTTGTATTTGAGATTAAAGGATTGTAATTGAGATGAAGCTACTGTGAAGTGTTTTGACATGTTAATAGCTTGCAACGTTTCCATGTGTTCCAGAATGCTGGCAGTGGGAGTGGAGTGGATCTGTCTGTGCTGAACGAGGCTCGGAGCATGCTGACAGAGCTGCTGACTGAGCCCTCCCTTCCTCCACAAGTGATTGCTTCCCTCCGAAGCATCCAGAGCCTGCTTGGTGCTTTCTCAGGCACATGCAGGCCCAAGGCTACCCCGTTCACACCCTTCCCTGGTTTCTTCCCTTGTCCTGAAATAGAGGATCCTGCAGAGAAAGGAGATCGCAAGCTGCTCAAGGTCTGGCTGGAGTTGTCCTTCCTCTCTCTGTTGCAGTTTTGAAAGGAATTGTCTTGAAATTCTTGAGCTGAGGATCACTGTCAGTGTGGCTGCTTCACTGAATTCTCTTCCAAAGAAATTTGCTCTTGTGAGCATCAGATTAGCCATTAGAAACAAACCAGCTGGAAGGCACAATCTCCCTGCTGTGCAGTGCATCCCCTTATGGGGCTTGTGTAGACCTGCTCTCAATTTCTCCCTGAGGT
Source organism: Ceyx cyanopectus (assembly GCA_013401355.1). Taxonomy (NCBI): domain Eukaryota; kingdom Metazoa; phylum Chordata; class Aves; order Coraciiformes; family Alcedinidae; genus Ceyx; species Ceyx cyanopectus. The sequence goes on along the minus strand of VYZU01007713.1, from coordinate 22,103 downwards.
AGGGTACATGACAGAAGGGGGGCAGTGACTAGATGACATGTTAAGGAACCTGTTGGAGAAAACATCCCCAAACAGACACTCAGCTGCAGTGCAGCAGAGCTCAGGATTCCAGGGTAGACAGCAGGAGGCTGGGCTGGGATGGCCCTGCCCTGTACTTGCTTCTGTTTCCAGGCAGTGGCAGCTTGGCCCAAACTGATCCACTTTTTTTTTCAGCTAGGTAAACTGTCCTGAGCCAGGTTCAGCCTCTGAAATGCCTTTTGGGAACCATTATAAAGACCAAAGCTTTTGAGGAAAAGCTCAGTGTCTACAGGTTACTCTGTGGAAGATCCTGCAGCATCCTTGCATTAGGAAATTCTCTGGCATGACACATGGATATCTGCAGAGAGCAGTGGGTAGGGATCATAACCATTCAGCACAGGATTTTCTTAGGGGGTGTATTTGGAAACTGCAAAGGATTGGTACAGCAATGTGAAAAACAGACATTCTGGGACTGTGAAAATGCAGCATGGTTTGTACAGGGTTATATAGCTAGTCACAGTTATTTGAGGGCTGATTTTTCACTATCATTCTGTGAGTGTTTGGTGTATGTTTAGGGCTAAGCCCCCTATGTATGCTACTGTAAGAAAGAAAATTATTTCTGTTCCTTTCAAAACCCAGCTAAGAGCACAATCTCCAGACTGTGGCATACCAGTTCAGTTTATGGGAATTATTTATTGCAAATGGGACCTGTCAAACTATATTGAAAGTTTCCCATTCTGTCTTTCACTGATTGGAACATGAAAGCTTGCCTCTGTATTTCAGACGAGTTGTTTCTTTGCTGAGGATTACATTCATATTTATTTATCTTCCCTGACACTCTCTAAAGTGCATTCACTTACCATTTTTTGTCTCACTTCTGATGGGGAACAGCCTGTTGGCTTTGGTAGGGAAAAGAAAAGGAAACAATTGAAAAATTAAGAATTGGATTGTATTTCCTTGAGCAGTAAGAGTGAATGGAGATATTTACTGTTTCACTGTGAAAAAATAGCGACAGACAGTCTTCACAAGCAATAAATGAAATGCTGATGTGTGTTTCCACTGGCATCAGTGCTCACCATGGTTAAATGCCTTAGCAGGGGTTAAGCAGCAGGAGCAGCCTGCCAACACCTCAGCTGAGACGAGCTGCAGGAGTTCCCGGCATTCCAGATCCAGCCTCCAGGTGGGAACGGGGTAGCAGCAAGAGGTCTCACCAGGAATATAACACCCCCAGGTAAGCACCCAGCTGCATGTGAAGGGCAATAAGAAATGTAGGCTTTCTAGAGTGTGCATGTCTGGGATGCTGGACCTTGGCAGTGGAAGCATTCAGTGTAAAATCTTGTGAATGACCTCTCCAGACTCTGCCAGCATAAGCTGGAAAAGGTTGCAAGTTAATGATCCACTGCACGGGCTAACTGTGATCTGGTGGAAAGCAGGTCACTCTCAGGTTCAGTTGCCTGCTCTGTCATCAGAAGGAGGCCTGTAGATCAGCTCTAGTAGGAAATGGGGAAAAAATCCATCATACATGATTGCAAAACCAACCAGTTTCACCTCTAAACCTTTGCTGCCTTCTCCTTTTGTCTTAAAGTCCAACTTTCCCACCTCCACATACCCCCACCTTTGTTTTCTAGTTAAAAAGTTGATAGAACTGCCTTGTGTTTGGTACCTGCTGTTCTATGTGAGCAACATTTCTTATTCCTGCAGTCCCTGAGCAAGCAGCAAAGCAGATCAAGACAGACATCTCTAATTGTTAATCAATATGGTGCAAAGAAAGCTTTTCTTCCCAGAATAGGACATTTTGAATTAAAAGAAATGTAGTTTTTTTTGTTGTTGTTTCATCTTGTGTGAGTGAAACATGAGACTTCCCACACTTGGTTTTATTTCAGTCTGTACATGTGTGTGGCTTTGCTCAGTGTTTGAAGAAAACTTGATATTTTAAGAAATGCCTCATTTTTTTTAATGTACAACAGATATTTGAAATAGTGTGGCAGCTGAAATCCATGGGAACATGTGTGGTTATGCCTTTTATATATTTAATTTCTCTTAAGATTCTAAATATATGACATGCTGATAACTGATAATTACTAGTAGTGATTGAAAGGTTATATACACACAGCTAAGAATTTTTAAAATCAAATTTGTATTTAAAGTTTTCCCATAGCAAAATGAAACCATTAGTTCTATCTAAACTATTGTAACTTTAAAATGCTTTTATGACGTTATTTTGAATTGCACATCACATTTTTGCTTGCAAAAGGCAATTTTTGGGTGCAATTTAATGCCTGGAACAGCAGGTGGCAGAGCTCAACAGTTGAGTTTAACAGTTTAGCTCCTGAAGAACAGTTATGACTAAGTCAAAAACTGCTTGAGTTTTCAGATGCTAATAAAGAAAATAATCAATTAAATGTGCAGAATTGATTTGAAAACCAAGCCATGGCAGTGTAGGATTATCAGGCTATTTCCCAAGTAACTGATCTTGTAAATATTCTCAGATCTGTTAGAAAATAGGTTGCTTTATTCAAGAAAAGACTATGGTAGCCAGCAGAGCTATGGTACATGGTGTGCATATACTTGTGGCATGTTAGGGTTGCATAAAGTTCTCTGTTGCTTCCAGCCAGCAGTTTTTATTCCATATAATTGCCACATATTGCCTAGCTGAGCTTGGATTTTCCTTTGTTCAAGTAGTCTCTTTTTCTTGTACAGTGGTGGACCTGTAACAGAGCAGTTTGGCCATTTCACCTAATAAAAATGGAAGAAAGAGGGGTGAAAAAAATCTTATTGTTTTCTTTTCAGCCAAGGAACTCATTCAAATGGATCTTTTGGTGCAAACCTGCTGACAATCCCAAAGCCAAGATCATCCTCCATGGCACTGGCTCATCACTTAGGTCCCAGGAGAGCAGGTAAGACCCTGCAGTGAGCACAGCTCAGCATGTATTACACTGGCTTTTTATGTCAATGCAGGACTAAAATAACAGAAATGGATGAAAACCCAAGCAAACAATAATGAAAACCAAAAAACTCACCAGTTTTTTCTGAACCACTGATGGTTTGGTGGTTTCCCTGTCACTCCTGAACACGAGGAGCTACTCAACCTCAGGCCAGACCCAGAGGATTGCACATTCCCAATGATTGTCTATAAAAACCTGGGCTGCCTTCTGCACTTCTCTGCTTGGAATCTTGTGGAGAATTCAGTGTGATGCAGCAGCCCCTCCTGAGTGTGTGCATGCAGACAGGGTGAAAATAAGCAGCCTGCATTGCAGGGTTAATCTGCTTTAGTTCTGGAAGGGAGTTCAGAAATTGCTTTGCAACTTTCCAGAGCTTTCTTTGCAGCAGTGAAGTGCCATTTGCTTTCTAAAACTTTTCTGTACCTGGCCTTTGAAAAATCTTGTATTTTATTGTTACAAAATGTGATTAAATACCACTCTTAAGGCACTGGAGTCAAGTCAGTGTAGCCTGTGACACAGTTGAAAGTGTATAATTTATTCATTCCTTATTTAAGGGCAATATTGTATATTATCTTAGTCATTTGTTATCAGCCATTGTACAACCATAAAACTTGTGATGGAGATTTTGCTTGATGGTTTGCAGCAGAATAAGTGATTCAGCTTTGGAAAGTCCACATCATGCCTCATTATTTTGCTCATAGGCACTTGATTCTTTTTTATAAAAGTATCTTTGAAGTGGCAGAGACTTACCTTGGGCACTTCTAGATGACCAGTCTTTTGTATATTTTTATAAGAAATAATCTTTAGGCTTATTGCAAAATCTACTTGTACATTCATGTTAGGCACAGAGCAGCCAAAGTCCAGATGTTCCAGTTTCTTCCCTAGATTTCACAGACAAAAGCCTGAAGGAAACCCTTGCTTACTGCTTGAAAAGGAAATTTAATCAGGAAATTTCTTCTAAGGAAGATGCAATTATTTGTTTGTTTATTTGTAGTTTATCTCTGGTTAACCATCAGCAAACTTTAGATTTTTTTTTTTCCCCAGTGCTTTTTTAGACAGAGGTAGACAGATCATCATGCCAAAAAAGTAAAGGTACATCACTGTAAAACCAACCTGCATCTGCCCACTCCAGTCCCTTGCTTCAAAAATACAATTACAGCATTTTAGTTTTTCACTTAGCTTTTCAAAATGCCCCAAGCATTTTTTTTTTTTCCTTTATTGCAATACAGTGAGGTGTAAAAGATTTTTTTTTCTGGGTCAAACCAATTCAATATTGACAACTAATGATTTCTTTTTCTGGAAAATTTTGAAAACCAATCTTGAATCAGAAGAGAATATGGAAAGGTTCAGCTAATGATTCAGTTTTGCCAAAGCTAAAGCTAAACCAAAACCCCACCAAGTTTCCCCACCAAGCCTTGGAATAGATCTGGCTGTTTTGCAGGTGCAAAATTATATTATATTTGCAAGTGCAGTGGGAGCTGCACAAAGTGCTTGGAAATCTCACAAGGTGCTTGGATATCTCTTTACAAAGTGTTCAGGTTCTTGTTTCATTTGAGGCTTTCTGTTGTGATCTGAACCCTCTGTAATGTTTGTTTTGGAAGGTGCTTCTCCTGGCCTGAGTCCTGTGGGTTCACCTAGTCATGGATCTGGCTCCAGTGGGGCTTTCAGCAATTGGTCACCTGTAGAATTTCCTGACACTGCTGATTTTCTTACAAAGCCAAGCATTACTATCCATAAACCTCCAGGATACACATTTAGCTCTCCAGATTGGCAGCAGCAAGTTAAAACACCCCTAAGCTATATGTGTAGCAGGTACTGTAAACTCCATTACATTTTTAGTAACTTCATGTGTGTTGAAAAGAATATCATTAAAATAAAAGCAAAAAAAAAACCATAACAAGACCTATGTGTCTATTAAAGTTGTCATAATAATCTGTAACTGTTATCCAGGGGGGACTAAAGAATGCTGTGTATGTGCCATGGATTTGAAGTGGCTCCTCCTTGAAAGCAGCAGTTATTGCAGAGTTATATTATTTTACAGATATTTAGAAAAGGAGGATTTCCCACCTAGGAATTGAATTCTGTACTTCTATTTTCTAAATAATCAGCTGTAATTTATGAATTCATGGAGATGAGCCCAGGGGAGGTGGTGGATGATTCTTTTCTAACTAGAGACTAAATGTGAGCCAAATTTAGGAGAAAATAGTCAGGTGTCTTGGTGGAGGACCCTTCAAAAGCATGCCATTGGAAGGATAGTCATTTGTAGGTATTTTTCACTACAACACACCAGTAGCAAAGAGAAAATGACTGAACCTTGTAAATATTTTTCCTGTGTTCTGTAAGCTGTGGACGTCAGATCCTCAAGCCTGTTCCAACACCAGAACCAGAATTTGCAGAATATAAAGACAGAAAATCAGGTGGGATTTCAAAATAGACAAATATTTGATATAAACTTGCTGCCTTTTTTAAAAGCCAATTAAATTGCTAATTTTTTTAATATTTCTACATTAAATGTTTCTTACACTTTAACTCGCATGTATTTTGGACTTAGGAATAGTCAAAATAATCTAAAATATTGCCTGCTTCAGGGTAAGGATTTTATAGTGACTTCCACTCACAGGTTTATAATTCTGTACTCCACATATCAAACAAATTCTCTGCCTTCTCAGCTCAACTAATCACTGAACCAGCTTTTGCAAGTGTAAAGTTCTGCTTCTAGCTTTTCTCAATATTCAGATGGGTTTTATCTAAATCTAATCTAGCTTGTCCTTTACAACCCTTTTGTTATGAAATTCTTAAGAGCTTGTTTCTAAATAATTTTTTCTCCTTCTGTGAAGAATCTGTGTGTTCCAGAATTAGCAGTTGACTAATATATGATGTATATATGTGTTTTCTTCAAGGTGAAATTGGAAGTGCTAGTATTTCAAAAGACTCTTTCCACCACACAGAGAAGAAAAAAGATGAAAGGAAGGAGATGATCAATCCCACACAAAATAATCTGCTTGTAAGCATGTAATTGTCCTTTCCAACTCAATGTGTTCTGTGGTTCTGTGATTTTCTCATAGCTGTAGTTACAGCACCATTCCAGAAATTCAGTCATGATTTCTTTATTTCACAGCATTTTTTTTGGCAGTAGAACTGAGAAATTAGTTTTCATGGTGTTACAGAGATACTAAAGGATCTTCCTCTCCCACAGAAGGAGCAGAGTCCTGCATTAGAAACAGTGCTGTTAGACCATGAGTCACTAATGGAGAAGATGAACAATTGGAATTTCCCCATTTTTGACCTTGTACAAGAAATGGGAGACCAATCTGGGAGGATCCTGAGCCAGGTTTGTTGTCTCTTTTCATCTGAGGGAGCCTGTGTAAAGCTGTTGTGCTTATATATTGCATTTAAAGTGTGCAGAAGCTTTGCAGTCAATGAAAGCTCACTTGAAAAGGAGTAATATAATTTCTCATGTGCTCCATCTCATTGTAAACCACAGAAAGTGATTTATCTATAGACAACTTGCTCCAGATTTTCTGTATTTTATTCTGAGTGTAAAAATGGGTTAGTTTCACACTAAGGTTTTGCAGTAATATTCCATATTCTATGAAAAATTGTCTCCTGCTTTCAGAATTACTGCCTTGTTTGTCAACCATTTCTTTTTTCTTTATTTCAGTAAAATATTTCTGCCAGAGCTACACCTGTGGGGGAAGAGAAGTGATCTTTTAGGCAGTCTCTTGCCTCTTGATCCTACAAACAATGGGATTTTTTTTTTCCATGATGCTTTCTGCATGTAGTATCCCTTTTATCTCTTGCTGCCACATTCCTAAGCTCTTCTCTGCAGTTTCATGTTATGCTGGAGCCAATCTACTGGCAGGAGCAGAAGTATGTTCCTGTTTGCTCTTCCCCAGCCTCTCCCACTCATCACTGTCATCTGGATGCTCCTGTCTCTTTCTTTATACTGGATTTAGAAGTGTGGAGCCTGAGAATGAGCTGCATTTGTTCTGCTCTGACCAGAAAATACTTTTATTGCCAGTATCTTAGATTGCTGCTGTGTTTCTCTTGTTCAGTGGTAGTTAGGAACAAGCAGCTGGAGGGAAGGAAACGGGTTAGAAGCTCTCAGGTGCAATTGGAACCATGGGTCTGCACCCTTACTGAAGACAGGAAAAAAATCATGAGAATAATGCCATTTTTAGTCATTAGACAATGCATTTCACTCGTGTGCAATCTATGTAAGCCCTGAAATGTGCACATTTCTGCTGAACTCTATCAAAATTTCTGCTCCCTTCCATCAGCAGCTGTAAGGGTCTCAGAACAATATTGTCTCAAAACAATGTGGTTTGTTTGTGACATTTGGTTTATTTCTATTAATGACTCTGCTACTGTCATTAACTAATATGAATTTTTGGATGGTAAATGAGAACATAGATCCCTTCTTTTTAGATCACTTGGAATAAAGCAGGAGTTCTTTAACATTATAAACTTTCTGGAGAAAATGTTTAAAAAATGATCAGTTGTGCATAGAATTTATCAGGAGAGAAATAAAAACTTCTGTTATTCTGTATTTGAGAGGATGATGAAAATTCAGATTTCTGTGCTAAAAAAATCATGAAACAGATCTCTGTGACAATGGCTTTCAGATAATCTTCAATAGAATTGCATTTATTTTCCTCTCTATCAGCAAGCAAAACTTTTAAAGACATGAGTATTTTTAAATCTGAAAAAAAAGCATAATATGCTTAGGTTTATTTTTTAAAATTCATTTTCCTATGTATTTAGGTAACTTACACCTTGTTCCAAGACACTGGTTTGTTTGAAATTTTCAAAATCCCAACTCAAGAATTCCTGAATTACTTCTGTGCACTAGAAAATGGCTATCGAGATATTCCCTGTAAGTACCATTGCAATCACACCTGGCTGCCTTTTCTGTCCCTGGAGCTCCCTTAGCCTCTGGGTTAGCTGAGTGTTTAATACTGACACAGACAGTGCCTGAGCTTCATATGTTTTCAGTTAAAACACTGGTCAGGATTTAGAATGAGTTTAATGAATTGGAGAATAAAAATTGCTACACTCCAAACTGAAATGTGTGAATATGCAGGTTGCACAGAACACTAAAGGAGTTGAATGGGTAATGGAATCAAAAATACTGAGGGCAACAGGAGAGTGTCTGCTCATTGAACTGAAATCTCTCTTAGACCTGCAGTAGAATCATAATAAAACAGGGAATGTTGGCAGTGCTGATCCATCCTGCTGTTTAGGGCAGCCACATTTCTAGGAGAACACAACAAACCCAACCCTCCCCCAGCACACCCACCCCACAGGGGGTGGCTCAGGTGTTTCACCCACCCAGGGGCTTGTAGGTGTCAGGCTGGAGGCAAAGCTGGTGCCTCAGCCTCACTGATGCACAAGGCAGCTGAACCCCTTCTCCTCTCAGGTGGATTGCAGTGTGATAGAGATAGGTAGGTAGGTAGGTAGGTAGGTAGATAGGTAGATAGGTAGATAGGTAGGTAGATAGATGTGTGATTTTATCTGACTTGCTTCTGAAAAGGGTGAGTGATACAGCCTCTGCTAACCATTTACATCCCATTTTTGCTTCATTTGAAATGCAAATCTCTCTTAAAGTTGGGATGTTAGATCACTCTCATGCTGTTGTATTTCCTTATTTACTGTATTTGCATTTTATATATTACTCTGGAAGAAAAACTTTTTCCCAGTGAGGGTGCCAGAGCCTGGCCCAGACTGTCCAGGGAGGCTGTGGAGTCTCTTTTGGAGACATTCCAAACCCACCTGGATCTGTTCCTGGGTGACCTGATCTGGGTGCCCCTGCTCTGGCAGGGGGGGTTGGACTAGATGATCTTTCTAGGTCCCTCCCACCCCCTGCCACTCTGTGATTCTCTGTTCCTGTGATTTCAGATGACAGTTGTAATCCTCTTTTGCTGCTTTCCAGATCACAATCGTGTCCACGCCACGGATGTTCTTCACGCCGTGTGGTACCTGACAACACGGCCCATTCCTGGCCTTCAGCAGGCTCAGCAGGAGCAGATGCTGGCAGCTGACATGGGTGTGTGTTCACATCACTTTCTCCTTTTCCTGTAAGAATGTTTTAAGGAAACTACAAGAGCTGAAACAAATTACTCTGGAAGAAAATATCTAATGCTTCTTATCATTCGCATGATGGTTTTTGGTTTGTATTTTCATCCAAGGCAGTAGAAATACCACATGTTGGTGCTCAGCATCAGAAATCCATGCAGGAGATTTCTAGAAAATTTCTAAGTTGGTTTGTTAGCCAAGAATTCAGGGTCACTTCATAAATTCTCCATGCAGAATGAAGCTACAGTTAGCCTATTCTTAGCATCTGAAATACATTAGACTAATGTTTCTTAACTTTAGTGGGAAATTAAATTGGTCAAAGGAAAAAAAATACCAAAGTAAAAGTATTTCACTTAATTGAAGTTCTTTTTAATGGTTTTAGTGGAAAAATTAGTATTTCAGGATTCTGCATTAGATATCCCATACAGATGTTGAGGCACCGAAGTGACTGCACGGGCAGAGGAGCATCTCTGAAAGAGAAAGAAAGGCTTCTCATTCCAATTTTCTCTTAGTTCCAAGGAAGCTTCCTTCTGTGTTGTCTGTGGAATGAACTCCTAAATTTGATTTGTTCTTTTTTTCTAAAATGAGCTGTAAGTAAAGCATAGTTATTCTAAACATCTACTGTAAACAAAGCATAATCCTTCCAAATTGATAATTGTTCTCTATCTATATTGTACATGTGCAGTAAAATAAAGGGCTGTCATTTGAACAGTGCCCTGTAGGTCTCTTTCCCCCCCCTTGTGCCATGGCACAAAGGAGCTGAAGCTTTTGATGTGTTTGTAAAGCTGCATCAACCCTTTTGTTCAACCTCTGTGGCCATGACAAAGTTATTACTTCCTGGTTTTCAGCTTGTCTTCAGAACTGCTGGGTTTTCTGAACACAACAGCACAGCAAAAAGCATGAGTCTGGCTGTGCCAAGTATTCAGTTTCACAATTACAAGGGTAATTATATTAAGATTATGTTTGCAAGTGGTTTAAATGGCAATAAAAACATGAATAAATACTCTGAAAACATTCTGGGTTTCTATGTTCAATTTTCTTAGATGAAGCCAGTCCCATTGCTCCTGTTCAAGTCAGCTATATTTCTTCCAAGAGCTGTTCCATTACTGATGAAAGTTATGGTTGTCTGGCATCAAACATTCCTGCTCTGGAATTGATGGCTTTATATGTGGCAGCTGCCATGCACGATTATGATCATCCTGGTAGGACAAATGCTTTTCTAGTGGCTACAAATGCACCTCAGGTAAGAAATTATTTACCCAGAAAACAATTTGGCTGTATCTGAAATGAGAAGAATGCCAAGTTTTCACTTCTATGTCTCTGCAGTAGCCTTTAAGAAATTGGGAAATGAATTTGTACTTCTATAATCCTTTTTTTTTTTTGCTGATAAATTCTGATGTATTTTCTACATGTGAAAAAAAAAATATTTCATTTACAATTAAATGGAATAAATTATTATTTACAGACAGCTGGCCCTGGGACTGTCTAAACAGCTAATTCTTGGATATCTTGTATTTTGGGAGTCCTCTGAAATAATAGTAGTGTCTGGGAGTAGTGGAAAAATGCAGGTTACTCTAATAGTGCAGTTAACTGCATCTCTGTATTTGGAGTGAGTCCTTTATGGTAAACTTTATAGTCAGTTTTCAACAATTCCTTCTAGCAAAAAACCCAGGATGTAGGCATTTGGGTATTTGTGCTGGGAACACACAAATTATCTATTTTTAAAGAACACTGGAATGATGAGGAATTCTGCTGGCTTTTTTGCTTGTTAGTTAGTTGCTTTGTTGAGTTTTTTTCTGTCAGTGTCTGTCCTCCACACACCTTGCCAAGAGTGCAAAGTCTGCATTTGAAGTGGTTTGTTTGTGCCTACAGCATGAATGGAGGTGTCACTAAGACATCATTTAGGACTTTTAAGGAAAGAAAAAGCTTTGCTAATTCTTTCTTTGTTTTTATATATAAACAAAATATATATTAAAAAATATTTATTAAAAAATATTTGTGTATATATATATATATATATATTAGCCCTGAAAACTAGAAGGTAAAACATAATTTCCAGTAGTTACTTCGCTTTGTTTTTTTTTTTTACTTAAGACTTGTTGGCTGGCCCTTAGGCTTCAGAATATTGAATTATAATTGTCAGTGTTTACTCTGCCTTTTATGATTACATTTTCTTTCTTCTCGTTTGGTTTGGTTTTTATCTTTTGCTTGTTTGTTTTTGTGCAGGCTGTTCTCTACAATGACAGATCAGTCTTAGAAAATCATCATGCTGCTTCTGCTTGGAACCTGTTCTTATCCAGGCCAGAATACAACTTTTTATCAACCCTTGATCACGTGGAATTCAAACGTTTCCGTTTCCTGGTGATTGAAGCAATCCTTGCCACAGATCTCAAGAAGCATTTTGATTTCCTTGCAGAATTCAATGCCAAGGTTTGGTACATTTTAGTTTCTGCACTGAGCTGGTCAGTAATACATCTAACTTGAATTTAAAGTTTTATATTATTGAAGTTACTAAAGAGATGAAAAGATTTCATTTGTCCAAAGCATTTAGAGATTCTTTTGTAGACTGCCTAATAAACCAGAGTGATGTGAATTAGAACTCAGAGGAGACCTCCCTCATCCCTCATATTTCCATCTTCTCAGAGATAGTAAATGGCTTCTTTTAACTAGATGCCACATGGAACATTTAATGCAAACATNATGGTAAACTTTATAGTCAGTTTTCAACAATTCCTTCTAGCAAAAAACCCAGGATGTAGGCATTTGGGTATTTGTGCTGGGAACACACAAATTATCTATTTTTAAAGAACACTGGAATGATGAGGAATTCTGCTGGCTTTTTTGCTTGTTAGTTAGTTGCTTTGTTGAGTTTTTTTCTGTCAGTGTCTGTCCTCCACACACCTTGCCAAGAGTGCAAAGTCTGCATTTGAAGTGGTTTGTTTGTGCCTACAGCATGAATGGAGGTGTCACTAAGACATCATTTAGGACTTTTAAGGAAAGAAAAAGCTTTGCTAATTCTTTCTTTGTTTTTATATATAAACAAAATATATATTAAAAAATATTTATTAAAAAATATTTGTGTATATATATATATATATATATTAGCCCTGAAAACTAGAAGGTAAAACATAATTTCCAGTAGTTACTTCGCTTTGTTTTTTTTTTTTACTTAAGACTTGTTGGCTGGCCCTTAGGCTTCAGAATATTCAATTATAATTGTCAGTGTTTACTCTGCCTTTTATGATTACATTTTCTTTCTTCTCGTTTGGTTTGGTTTTTATCTTTTGCTTGTTTGTTTTTGTGCAGGCTGTTCTCTACAATGACAGATCAGTCTTAGAAAATCATCATGCTGCTTCTGCTTGGAACCTGTTCTTATCCAGGCCAGAATACAACTTTTTATCAACCCTTGATCACGTGGAATTCAAACGTTTCCGTTTCCTGGTGATTGAAGCAATCCTTGCCACAGATCTCAAGAAGCATTTTGATTTCCTTGCAGAATTCAATGCCAAGGTTTGGTACATTTTAGTTTCTGCACTGAGCTGGTCAGTAATACATCTAACTTGAATTTAAAGTTTTATATTATTGAAGTTACTAAAGAGATGAAAAGATTTCATTTGTCCAAAGCATTTAGAGATTCTTTTGTAGACTGCCTAATAAACCAGAGTGATGTGAATTAGAACTCAGAGGAGACCTCCCTCATCCCTCATATTTCCATCTTCTCAGAGATAGTAAATGGCTTCTTTTAACTAGATGCCACATGGAACATTTAATGCAAACATCATTTTGCAAAGCCTGGCAAAGATGGAGTATTGATGAGTAGGTTTTTAAGGCTGTGTGTGCTCCTCCCAGGTGAATGATATCAACAGTCATGGCATAGAGTGGAGCAACGAGAACGACCGCCTGCTGGCCTGCCAGATCTGCATCAAGCTGGCAGATATCAATGGCCCAGCAAAGGTCAGGGAGCTGCACCTGAAGTGGACAGAGGGCATTGTGAATGAATTTTATGAGCAGGTGGGTGTGGAAAGTGCAGTGTGCTTTCTTATTGCTGCCAAGCAGATGATCAAATCCTTGCATTATCAAATGCACTGCTATTTAAACCTTGCTCCTTTTGGTGCTTCCTTCTTCACTTGCTGGATACTGACAGGTGACTTTCATAGGCATCTTTTCCTTCTTGGCAATTCTGATGAAATTTGAAAAGCAGCTCCATGCCAGTCTTGTTCAGATGCTGAGCAGAAGATATTTCAAAATTAAATATATAAGTAACTTAACAGTATTAAAATTAATAAGATTTTTACAAGGGAACTTTGATAACTAATCCGATCAAGTTTAACTAGAAAAAAAAGACTGAAAGGTTGTTGCCTGTTTTTACATTTACATCTTCTGTAATCCCCCACAAATATTTTCTAGGATTTCTACTCTGCTGTTTTTCTGTAGTCAGCTTTCTGAGGAGTTAAATATTTATGAGACAACTACCAAAGACTGATCTTTCAAACCAGGAAGGTGAAAGCAAACAACAAAATGACTTGGGAGATTTAAGCAATGGCAATAATGATGTCAAGTGCTTACACTTACGTAAAACCTTAGCATGGGAGCATGTAAAACCTTAGCTCCTTTAGGAAAAACTTTCTCATAAAGCTATCAGGTCCACAGAAGTCCTGAGTTAAGTGGTTATAACTCAGTTATGTACCAGTAATTGCTCAGTTTTTTCTTCTCCAGTTCATGAAATGGGGAAATGGGCAAATAAACCAGACCACACTGTATTCTGGATTATTTAAGTTCATTATTGTGTGAGTTCTGGGGGAAGCCATCCAGCAGAATGCCTCCCTCTGGCTGGGGACTGTCCCACTGTCTCTGTTCAGCTCAGCAATTGCAGTAAGATGCCTCCTTGCAACTGTCCTGGAAAAGCAGAGGAGCAGCAGCTGCAGCAGAACTAGCTCTCCATCCATGCACGAGGGTACCTCACAGCAGGGATTTGGGGCTGTGCAAGTCTGAGCCAGAATCTGTCTTTAGTTTAAATTTACATTTTCATTCACTTAGTCTGTACTGTTGTTGCCCCTGTCAAGATGCAAACCACGTGGTGTTCACTCATTCTTAGAAGTTAATTCAGTGAGAAGTTCTGATCATGTTTTGATTTCTTTTTCAGGGTGATGAAGAAGCAAGTCTTGGGTTGCCTATCAGCCCCTTCATGGACCGTTCTTCTCCACAGCTTGCAAAGCTGCAGGAATCTTTCATCACCCACATAGTTGGCCCCCTTTGTAACTCATACAATGCAGCTGGGTTGCTGCCGGGGCAATGGGTTGATGAGGAGGAGGAGGACACAGAAAGTACTGAAGATGATGAAGGAGCACGGTTGGAAAGTGATGATGAAGAAATGGAAGATGATCTTATCTTAAGTAAGTTTCTGGATTTCAGTTGGTACCTATGGTGGTCATTTCATAGATCTAGCAGTGGTAGTTGAAATTGTCTAGTGCAAATACTGTCATTTTGTGATTTTGCTGCTTCAGAAATGGTGCTCTCTTAATCATTTTTTGTTAATACCTGGAGACTTGTGATTTGAAACAAACTCACTCAACAAGCTCCCGTGGCTTTTACTCCAATTTACATCTCCCTCTCAACACGCCATTCAGTTTCTGTTTGTAAAAAACAATTTCTTTGAACTGAATCTCAGTCAATCAAATGTGCTTGTAATTTTACAGAGGCTCCAAGAAGAAAAGGCAGACGAATATTTTGCCAGCTCATACAGCATCTCAGTGAAAACCACAAGATCTGGAAGAAAGTGATTGAAGAGGAAGAAAAAAGTAAATCTGAAGGGGCTAAACTGCTGACTGAGATCTCATCTTTACCTCAAGCAGATGAAATTCAGGTTATTGAAGAAGCTGATGAAGAAGGAGAAGACAAGACATGCTGAGAGTACTTCAGTGATGTCCAGTGTCACAACAGCCTATTTTTTTTTTCCTCATTCTGCTGACTTTAGCCCGACAGAGTTCATGTAAAATTGACAGGCCTTAATACTGTGAGAGGATTCCTTCTACTCCAGTGGAATCCCACTCCTATGCACTTTCACCACACAATATGAACCTTTCTTCAGAGACTGAGTATTGTATACCCTGATGCAAAGTTCTTTATGCCTTAGTTGGTATAAAATATCCTGATATAATGCTGCCTTGCTGAGTATGGAACTCTTCTTTTCCTCGAGGTACCTGCAGTTTTTAAGAACATTCAGTGACTTCAATTACCAAAGTGGCAAGAACTTTTTGCTAACAAGGAAACATGGGATGAATTCTAATATTGCCATGAGTTATTTCATGTTGTTTTTGAACATGAATGAGGAAAAAGTTTGTGCCTATATGAAAACTCTGTTACTGTTGCAGTGCAAGCCTGTTGTGGGGTGTCTACTTAGTGCAGTAGTGTGCTTAACGTAGCCATCTCAGAGCAGCTCTTCAAGGACTGTGACAGAAATGCTGAATTCTGATATTTGTGGTTAAAAAGAGAAAAAATATCCAGGTGCATCTTTTTTCTGATGCTTTTTATTATTGTGCGTAATCTGATGTTTTATTTTTGCAGAAAATATTCAGGTTTGCAGTGGGTGTTCATGATAATCCATTGAATACAAGGCCATTATCATCTGTTGCCTTGCTGCTTTGTGGTAGAACATTAAAAACCTGTTCAGCTACTTAAATTATTAAGGAATTGTCTTCTTTTAGTCACAACGCTTGATTTCCTGCCCTTACTCAGGTTCCTGTTTCAAAACAAGTCAACCACATCATAGATTTTCATCTTGCACCAATTTCTGGTATGAAATTTCAAGGCAATATGATCACATTTCATTTATTCTTTGTATGTAAAACTTTAGGAGAATTGTTTGGTTGGGTTTTTTTTTTTGGTTTTTAATACATAAACTACTGTTGAAAAATGTCAAGTGTTTTTAATGTGCCCCAGCCCTTTTCTCCCATCACACACAGAGCCACGTGGCCTTCAAGTTTGATGTCCATCCTGGAATATGCAGCTGGAAAGCAGAATGTCCAAACTTAGTGTAAAGCCTAAAGTAAGCTCAACATCACTATATCCTGTTACATTTTAGATTTGTTGAGTTTTATAGACAATACAACATTTTTAGGAATACACTGTAGGTCTGACTGAAAAAAAAACAAACCCAAAAAACACAGCCAAAAAGACTAAATTTGGCTACAAGTCTGTAAGCAAGCCACAAATAAAGCTGGTTTGAAAAATGCACCTTTTAGGGCTAAATATTTCTCTGCTCTGCAGCTGAAGAAAAGCTGCTGCAGGTGTGTGCCAGTTGCTAAATGAATACAGCATATTTGTGTTTACACTTAGATGACTTGAAACAGGTAAAATAACCCTGTGTAAATGGTATTGCTGTTTTACACAGACCAACTTTTCTTCTGTTTTTTTATTGACCAGTTAACTAACTGCAAGGAAATCTCTGGTTTTCCACTGCTCAGCTTTGTGTTGCTCCATTCAGCAGAGCACTGAGAGTGCTTTCACTATCTTGTGTACCCAGTGCCAAATCCCCTTTGCTGCCATTGTCACTAGCACTGCATTTCTGGGAACACCAGCAGTGTTACAACCAAATATTTCTGCCATTAATAAAATGTTGCACTATTGAGACTGGCACTTCCTGATCATTCACTTGTATTTTACACTTGCTGTTCATATATTTTCCTAACAGGTCATTTGCAGACAACAGAAACTGTGTTTATTTCAGTGTGCTGTGTTCTCAGCATTTTGTGTGTAGCCTATGTGTTTATATATATAAAATCACAAGTAGCAAACCTCAGTGTTTAATAAGTTACAATATTAATACGTATTTTCACTCATCTATCTTCAAGTTACAATAGCTTGCTTCAAAGAGATGTTAATGATGAGTGTGTTCAACAATCCACCTTCAAATGCCTGTTGTTAGTGTGACTGCTGCTGGAAGAGCACACAGAGGAACACATGGAAAATACTTTCTGAAGCAACACTGGATTTGTTTGGTCAGCAGGAGGCCAGATTGGCCTGCACTGAGTTTGTGCTGCTGCAGTAGATGTGCCTTTTATGGACAAAATTCTCAGGTTTCAGTAAAAGCTTCAGCTGTCAAGTGTCCCATCTCCTCATTGCCTTCTTTGCCAACACGTGGTGGATTATTTGCTCCCCTGCACACAGTGCATACAGAACTAGATGACAGTTTTCTCTGAGGACCTGATTGCCCCCGTGGCTCTGGGCAGCTCTGGATTCATGGTGGTGCTGAGCTAGTCCAAGGGGTCCACTCAGATCCTCTTCCTGCCAGCAATTCTTCCATGGCAAAGTTAGATGGTGAGTCTAAAATTCAAAACTACTTAAGGCAAGTCCAAATCAACAAAGTTTGTCCAAGACCTGATTGGATCTGTGCTTAAACCATTCCTTCTCTGTACTTCTTGCAGTCCAGGTTAACCAGAGGTGAATCACAAAAAGGAGCCAAGAGAATTCAGGAGCTCCCCTTGAGCTTCAGTGCTTCCCCCTGAGCCTGGGATTCTGCTTCCTCTCAAGCTAGCCAGGGACTGTGAGGTAATCCAGCATGGGGCACCAGCATTCCCAGGGCAGCTCTTTCCCTTTTGCCACCAAGAAAAAAGCATTTAAAGTGTCAGAGGCACAGAATTGGAAGTGATTTGTAGGCTGGTGAGTGAGAGATCTGGAATCCCAGTCTGTGAGACATATTTTGGAGTAAAAGGATGGAATAAGTTGGTGTGATGAGAATTAGAAAGGAGGTGTTAAGGATGGCATACTCACAGATAGGAAAGTTGTTATTCAGATAGATAGGTTATTAATAGGTTGATATTCAGAAGAAAGATGCTGTTTATTTTTCAGACCACTTTCTTGTCTTCCAAAGAATGCAGAAACAAGATATCTTTGGTGAGTCAGAATTTTCAGATTGCTAGAAATTAAAATATAAATTAAATTATACAATTAATAATGTTACAGTTGTTGTGATGCAAGTTGAAGAAAATTGATCTTTCTTAGATGAGAGAAAATAAATATACAAAGTTGCTTAAAGGAGGTACGAAAATTATTATCAAGGCAGTGTTTTATTTTGCTTTTTTTTTTCCTCCAGCTTTCTTCAGAACTGTGTTTCTGGGCAGTGTGCTTCCTCATATCTGCATTAAGGCAAATGAGGTAATGAATTGCTTTCATTTTTGCCATGAAGAATTTCAAGTATCTTCTGAAGTCTTGAACTTGCTGTGAGAATCACACTGCGGCTTCTGGAGGGGAAGCTGGCAGAGCACAAGTGTTACCTGCTCCCTGGCTGCTCTTCATTTCACAGGGCCATAAGCAATTAATTAGTACTTTTGTCCTCTGCTAAATGAGTAAGAATAACATCTTGTGTTTCAGAGAGAAAAGGACAGAAAGCTTAATGTCTAAGCTGGTCCAGGGTAAACATTCCAGTGCAGCTGAGTTCCTAGCTGGCCTGGTGTGCATCCACACATCCTTCTGCATCCAGCTGGGATTCTGGAGCAATCTGTCTCAGTGGTTGTGTTGTCCTTAGTAACTCCCACTTCTCTAAGGGATTTCTGGCCTAGACTTGGGAAAACACTCCAGGTTAAGCTAACTCTGTTACCTGCACCACCCCACAAAAGCCAAGTCACCAGCAAGGCCTTGTTTTGGTGAGAATAGCATTAAGCTGTAGAAGGTGGTTCCAAGGAAGCAACAGCTGTTTTGCTGGGGTACTGAGATATCTGTCCAGAAACTGGCTGACTCCAAATGCTGTTGTGATACAGTCTCAGGACACTCAGCAATGGATGCTTACTGGATTTACTTGACTGGCACTTCCTTGGGTCTGGGGGACACTGCAGACCCCCCTGAAAGGGGCACAACACACTCAGAAATGCTTGTTCATCCAGAAGGTTTCTTTTGGGATCTGTTCACCCAGAGTTATCTCCTTATTTCTGGACTCCCAAGATCTCCCAGGTGCTAGCAAGTGGTGTCTGAGATAGGATCTACTCCTAGGAGGATGTGTTGCCTGGCAGAGTGTTGCCATGTGGGGAAATCTGAAGTAAAGAGATTAAAAATCTTCTGCAGAGGAGAAACATTCTGCCATTTGCAGAGAAATAGAAATGTGTACCAATAAAGCAGTGGAGCCTTTAAGTGATGGTGAGAGAGCCTAGAGTTCCAGTGATTCCTACCATTCACCTTGTGATTTGTCCATGTTCTAAACAGCTTGCCAAAAAACAGGTGGTGAGTCACTTCTGACTCATCTCTCCAGATCAGCAGAACCCTTTGCACCTTGAATGAGATCAAAGGCTCAAATTAATTTTCCTTGCATGGAAAACAAAGGCTAATGCTTAGCTGAAAATGGAAGCACTGTACCCCCAATGCAAAGGCCAGGCATGCCAAGGCTGACATTCGTGCCTTGCATGGGGACCATGGGGCAGACTTTGCCAGTTAGACATGGAAACTTCCTCCTGTGTGTGGTCACTCAGGTGGACTTAGCATAGCCCTCTTTCCTTTAGCATGACATTCATCCTGCTGCCATTGATTAATCTCTGTGGTATTGCCAATTTATCTGACTCATATTAACTAAGCCTTCTCTCAGTCAAAGAAGTGAATTAAGAAGCCCTCCTCTTTATCTTTGAGAATGGGTTTGTAATCATTTTGTTCTATTAATCATAAATAAAGCATTACAAAAATACTATTTTGAATTTCATATGTCAGACCCCAGGAAAAATTTCTGTCCATTAGATGGATTGCAGAATTCCAGTACAGACCAGTGAGACTGATGGGAAATAGGATGGATGTGGCCTAAAAAGAAGGAGAAAGAGAAAATTAATTCAGGGGATTTTTCTGAATCTAGAGAAATGAGACTTAAATGAGATATTGTGAGGTTTTAAATACTTAATCATTCAAAGAGCAATATCATCATTACACTTTCAGTGTTCATGGAGGTCAGGACAAAAAGCAACAAAGGGAAGATTCAGGCTCAACACAGGTAATTGTGAGGATTGAGAGGGCTGTGACTCACTGAAGTAGATTGCCTTGGAATAGTAAGGAAGCCTTGGAAAATAAAAAAGTCTGGAAAACAGCTTTCAAAAATCCAGATTAGTGAGGCAATGAGTGAGCTGCATAACTTGCTGAGGTATTTTCTTGACCTGTTTTTTACATCCTAGGACTAGAGATGAGATTGGTATCATTCTGTTTAAATACCAACAAGGAAATGTGAATAACATTCAAACAACAGGAATTTGCTGTGTAAACTGAAGTGCTGTGTCTGAGTAGGAAAAGCTTTTAATTTACTATTTAACTGGTGATGTGTCTCCCAGCAGACACAGGCTTTTTTTACACTTGAGGGAGAGAGCTTCTATGCTTCTGAAAACAGCCAAGGTTTGAAGCTCAGCCAGAGCTAAGATTCTGTCTCCTTGTCAGCTCATGAATAAATGGAAATGCAGCAGACAAAATGTTCTTTAAAGAAGTGATCATCTGAAGTTAGTTTGCTGAAATTGACTATATTTTAACTATTTTTCAAGCTGGATGGTCCTCTCTGGATCTTCAAGTGCATACTGAAGACACTGGGTGCTTTTGAAGGTGATACAATTCAGATGTGTAGAGGATTGGGTACAGCAGTGGGGGTTTAGGGCACTGTGAGCCCACAGCACTGAGTTCTGGTGCAATCAACAACTAATTATTCTTACAGTGTCTTTTTCCAGTAGATAATTGTGACATTTTTATAGGACATGAGGAAGTGGAATGTTCTCTAGACTACAGCTACTACTAGTGATGAAGTAAATGCAGTATTAAGGTGTGTTGCATTTCCCTCTGTGCTGTGACTGCTCAGGCTGAGCATTCTCTGGGAGAGAAACAGAGTGTGTCCTTGTACAATGCAAAGGGCCTTGTTGTGGAACAATTTTTGAAGGTGCCTTGAAGGGGCTTTAAAAAGCAAATTCTCTAATTCCAAAGGAGAGTAAAAAAAGGAAACCTAATGACCTAAGAATAACAGGGATGCTTTAAGAGATTTTATCCATAATGATTCTATTACCTAATTTTTCTTTCTTACAGATATGAAAACCTTCCTGGTTTATCTGAATTAGTGAAGGACCTGAAAACAATGGAGTCATCCTTTATTCCCTCATTTTAGTGAGGGTGTGAGTGTCCCTGGACCCAGGTGCTAATGGTGGGATAGTGTGGTTAGGCATCATAACAAATGAACTGTAATGTAAAAAGCTGATCTTTTGTTATATATGTCATATTTTTTAATGCTTCTGCTGAGTCATAGTTTAGACAAATTAGAAATCTTTTCAGATTTTTAGTAGGAGCATAGGGAAGAAGTCAGCACCTGAAAACAGCAAGGAATAAATAGTTTATTCCATTTTTTGGTCTATTACTACAGGCTGGTATATATTACATGTGAAATTTTAGGCAGGCAGCCATCTGCTGCAGTAATAGTAAACTATTGGATTAGATTGCACATTCCTGATACACTCCATTATTTTAATGGATTTAATCTATTTGGAATGTGACTTATTCAGAAGAATGTAGCAAACGTAATGTCTCCTGAAGTCTGGCAGTCTTCCTGAGAAATGACCACTCTGAGGACGGCTTCTGCCTGATTCTAATCACATCAACATTGAGTTACTTGACAGCCTTCAAAAATATCTGAAGGGATAATCTAGAAATGGAAGACTCTGCTGATCCTCAAATTGTATTGTATGAAAGGACAGAAAAAGGCATCATATCAGAGCAGAGGTTTGATTTGATATTGATTAGGCAAAGGGTTTGAATTATAAGGCCCAATGTCAGAAAAACACCTCAGCTGCTATGGAAAGGCAGGTATGTGCCTTCACAGACTGACTGCTGCTGGGAGTGTACCTGCAAACTGACTGAGTAGGCCACTGTACCTGGGTGGGTTACCTTGTGCTTTCATCATTCCATCTCTCTCACCCAAAGGGAAAGGATTTTTTTCCCCTGTTTATCCATAGTTCTTTTATCTTCCCATTCACTGCATTGTTGCAAAATTTGCATCTTATTTTTCACCCCTTTTTCCAAGTGATTTGATTTGTCTTGTACTGTGTTGCCTCTGAACTTCACAGAATCACAGAA
>VYZU01007712.1:52816-71804 GCA_013401355.1 Ceyx cyanopectus | reverse complement strand
CAGAGATTTTATCTGGCCCTCTGGGGTTTTATTGGGTTGTTTTTGGAGAGCAGGTAGTTGGAAATGTTGCTTAAGCAAAGTGTTTGTCACTTTACTTCACAGCCAGAGGACTGGCTCCTATCAGGGCTATGCCACTGGTGGGCACTGAGTGAGGCAAGGTTGGGCTGCTTTTCCCAGGGTAGACTGACCTGTCCAGTTCCTGTGCATGGAGCAAAGATAAAGGAATTTATTTTGAGGATGGATGAGCCAAATATTGAACATTAGAGAGCAATGAATGTTCTCTGAAGTCAGCAGATGTCCCCACCACCATCTAGACATATCTCTTTCTCATCTTTTCAAATCCCATTTTAGTCTCTGACTGTGGCAGAGAGGCTCATTGGGTGCACAGCCCTTCAAGGGCCCTTACACTTGCATTTAGCTTTAGATGCCCAACAGCTGGATAAGATCCAGGCCTGCCTGGGCCTGGAGGATTGGGTTGGGGTTAAAGCAATGTGCTAGGACTGAAAGGAGGTGGAGTTATTAATGCTTTAGCCAGATTTGCTAAAAGCTCATGGAGTTTTAGATAAAGCATCTTTTAACTTATTGTTTTGTTTTTGTTTTCTCTTCCCTTCTTTGCAGACATCAGCCCTGAGACTCGTGCCAATGTCAAGTTTGTGCAGGACACTTCCAAGTACTGGTACAAACCGGAGATCTCCAGGGAGCAGGGTGAGTAGATGGCACAGGGCAAAGGATATGGTTGAGTGACCCATGGTCAGGAGTTAGGATGCATCTGGGATCACAGGGATTGGCAAGGATTTCCCTTGGGGGATAGTTTACATGTGAAACTGCATTGTGGATGCTCAGACCATTGCAGAACAGAGTTGAAGCCCAGCTCAGCTGCACACTTGCATGATGTGGGCTCCCCAAACCTTGTCCTTGGTGCAGAAGCACCATATCATTGAGTGGATCATTGCAGTCTGGGGTGCAAAGCACCCAGATCTCAAACTGAGATTGCTCAGGGAGGTCTTGGAGACATGGCTAAAGTAAGAGGGACAAACAAGGAGATAGCAAGGTGCCTTCAGGGGCAGTGTCCCACCATTTGGTCCCTGATCCTTGCCTGCTTTCCAGTGTTTGGTTGCTCAGAGCTGCTCTGGATGGCAATGGATGATCTGAAATGCCCATGAAAGGGCAGCAGAGGTGGGGAAGGGAGAAGAACCCCAGGCTGGCCACAGACCCACTCAAGATCCCCATCCAGATGTGCAGTGGGGAGAGTAACACTGAACAGTAACTGTGAGGTTGTGGAACCAGGGCACCTTGTCCCAACACACACCTGCTGGTTTCAGGGGGCACACTGGCTCTCTCCATGCCAGTTCTGAGATCTGCTTTCTCTTGCAGCCATTGCACTGCTGAAGGACAGGGAACCAGGGGCTTTCATCATCCGAGACAGCCACTCCTTCCGGGGAGCCTATGGCCTTGCCATGAAAGTAGCTTCTCCACCTCCCACAGTCATGCAGCAGAACAAGAAAGGTATTGTGTGCCCTTCTCCATCCCACGACAAGATGCTTTCCATTGTTCGTCTGGGGCGAGCGGGCAGCTGGGTCTGCCAGTTGTGCCCTTGGGTATGTGCTGATGTGGCAAGATCCCTTCCTCCCAGCCCTGTCCTCCCAGGGCACAGGGAAGCACCAAACACTGTCCTGAGCTCTTGGGGGGATATCAGGGGTATCTGCATCTTGGGCTTTGGCATGGTGAAATGGGCACAGCCTCCTCAGCCCACCAACACCATGGGCAAGCCTGGCTTGGGATCAACCCTATGTAAAGGATTTGAGGAACCTGTATAGAGTAACAGGCATCTTTCCCTAGGGCTGGAGCACTGGTTTCTCTGTGTAGTAGTAGGAAGAGGGTGGGTCTGGTGTGAGAATATCCCATCTCTTCCCAGGAGACATCACCAATGAGCTGGTGAGGCACTTTCTCATTGAGACCAGCCCACGGGGAGTGAAACTAAAAGGATGTCCCAACGAGCCCAATTTTGGTAAGTGACCCTAGCATGCTTCCCACATGTGGGGTTGGGAGAACCTTGCTTTTGATGGACTATCAAAGCTGAGCTGTTGGGTGTCCAGGAGACCCCCTGCTTCTGTTACTGCCTCTTGTCCCTGTGTAACCAAGTCCTGTAGGCATCTGGAGGCTCTGGGGTTACCTACTCTCATGAGTGCATGCAGATGTGCCTGTATGCACAGGTTTGCACCTTTCTACACATGCTTGTGGGACAACTGATACTGCTGGGCAGGGTGCAGGGCAGGTCCTCACTTTGTTGCATTTATCCCATGGCTATTGTGTGTCAAGGTGCTGCATGAGGAGATCTGCACCGTTCGTTGTTCTTAAGGTAGCCCTGGCATCTCTGCCCCCTCCCTGAGTCCTCTCTGGGCATGGTGGCTTCATCAAGAGGAGTTCACAGATGTGGCATTAAAACCCCAGTGAAGAAACCTACCAAAAAGCCTGCTCCCATCCATTTGGAGCAAAAACAGCCTAACACCAGGGAAACCCTTGTCCCCAGTCCCATGATGACCATCTCCTCTCTCTCCCCAGGCTGTCTCTCGGCTCTGGTGTACCAGCATTCCATCATGCCCTTGGCCCTCCCCTGCAAGCTGGTCATTCCTGACCGAGGTAAGAGCCAGGACTAGTAGAGAATGCATCCGCACCCCACAGCCTGAGGGGACAGGGTAGGTTTCTAAACAGAGAACATCAGTAACTGTCCCTTGTCTTCTAGATCCCATGGAAGAAAAGAAAGACACCGCATCGGCCACAAACTCGGCCACAGATCTCCTCAAACAGGGTGCAGGTAAGTAGAGGGGCTGCCACAGGGTGAATGTGGCTTGGAGCAGTGGTTGACCCCACACCTGCTGTCTTCCTTTCCAGCCTGCAATGTCCTCTTCATCAATTCAGTGGAGATGGAGTCACTGACAGGCCCACAAGCCATTGCAAAGGCTGTCACTGAGACGCTGGTGGCTGACCCAACACCCACTGCAACCATTGTCCACTTCAAAGTCTCTGCACAAGGCATCACTTTGACTGACAACCAGAGAAAGTAAGAGCCCCCATGACCTGTGTCCCCAAAGACAGTGAGCCTGTCCAGGGAGCATACTGATGAAGGATGTCCCTGGGGTGGCTTGACCTTGGTCATCATCAAGGCTGGGCTTTGTCCTTTGACTCCTGGAGCATTCTAGGCAATGCTCCCATGGAGAGAGGGGCTGGGCTGTGGTGGGGCAAAGGTGGGGACTGCCCGACCCTGACAATACCTGCCTTGTTTTTCAGATTGTTCTTCCGACGACACTACCCCCTCAACACAGTCACCTTCTGTGACCTGGACCCCCAGGAACGAAAGTGAGTGCCCTAACCTTGGGGACCACACATCCCTTCCCTCTTCCATCCCCTGGGCTCCTGGGCTACTTGGAGTAGGGTCTTTGCTTCTTCTGTCCTCCTTGCTCCTGTGGAGGGCAGGAAAGAAAGGTTCTCTTGGATACTGTGGGGCAACACCAGCTTCTCCTGGTGACTTCTTGATGTTACCAAGCATCTTCAGGCTGGGGGAGAGGTGCTTCAAGGTTTTTATCCATACAGCCAAGACTGTGCAAAGCCAGGCTGGCCCTCCAGTGTTAAGTGTGGTGACCCCCATCATGTGGCTCTATCTCTCTGTGGAGTGTAGGAGGCACCATCCCTCACAGCTCTTTTCTTCCTTGCAGGTGGACTAAAAGTGATAGCAGCAGCCCAGCCAAGTAAGTACTTCTTGTGCTTCCCAGCTGATTTAGACACTGTTGGGGTGGCTCCTGCTTGTGCGTGAGATTTGGCTTGGTGAAGTCCCATGCAAGGCAGCCTCTTGGCCATGGATGAGATGGACTGAGCTCCTTGCTGCAGCAATGTTTCCACAAGCATGAGACCATGGACCTGGGGACTCAGAATGCATTTCTCAGCCCCAAATTCCTTGTCAGAGCAGGCTTGGCCCTAGCTAAACTGCCTTACTGGAAACTATCCAGCAGAATCAGTGGGAGCCAGCTCATGGAGCAAAGTTGGGGGTTACACTGATGGTGCATGTGACACTATCTGGCTCTTCCCCTTCCTTCTGTCATGACCCACCAGAGTGCAGAGCCTCTGGCTGAGCTCATTTCCAGGGCCCAATTCCCACTAATTTTAGCCATTGTGTTAGCGAAGGGGTTTTTATTAGGATGTCCAGCTGCTGGGATATTTCCCCTCCCCAATTAGAAATGCCACCGCCTGGGCCTGTCTCACATTCTGTTCCCCCATATTTATAACTTGAGTTTGCACGTTCTAATTAAAAAAAAAATAAAAAAAATAAGAGGGACATTTTATTTATCAGGGAAGAGACAGACAGAAATAACTCCATGGTCTCACCCAGCTCCCCATGTCCCCACATGGCCTTCCTTTCATACAGAGTCTACCCCAATGAGTAGTAGTGCATCACACCTCTGTGATTTCAAGAGTCACTACCCAAACCAAGGCAATGCTGTGATCATCTGGAAGGTCCCTTCTTTGGCATGGTCTAGGGGAGAGTGGCAGGGATGGTCAGAGCAAGGAGGATTTATCCAGGAGATGCAGTGTGGGCCTTCAAAGAAACTGCACCAGAGGGAGGAGTAGAGGGGTCTTCATGCAAGCAGGTTTGGGTTTTCTCTCTCTCTGCTGTGCAAGGTGGCTATTAAAGAGAAGAGGGTGGCCAACACCATGCTGGAAAGAGGGTGTTGGTATTCCTTGGGTGAGCAATGCTGGCAAACCTCACTGAGGCTCTATCTTCTCCCCACCCAGGCTCTTTGGCTTTGTGGCCAGGAAGCAAGGGAGCACTACAGACAACATCTGCCACCTCTTTGCCGAGCTGGATCCAGACCAGCCAGCTGCAGCCATTGTCAACTTTGTCTCCAGGGTCATGCTTGGCTCTGGCCAGAAAAGATGAGCTGGTGCTTGCGGGTGATTCTTGAATTTTGGAGAAGGACTTGGAGCTGATCCGAGAAGGAGTGTGAGGAAGTGCATTGTGGGAGAGGGAAGTGAACGGGGGGGGAAAAAGGGTTGGAATTTTGGAGGAAAACAGCAAACAACACAAAAACCCCCAATGAAACCCCTAGAAACTCAACACAAACCATAGAGGAACCAAAACCACACACCTACATAAGAGACCCACAAAGTCATCCCAGACAGGATGTATGTCCCATCGCAGGGAAGGTGACCAAAAAGAAGGTGGCAGTGAGAGGTGTGTTCCCAGCTTTCAGCATCATGGGCCCGAGTGGTGACATCCACTCGGGACTGAATATGGGACCATGACTGGTGTTTTCCATCAGGAAAAAAACCCCAAACAAATGGCAAAACCCATGGAAGAAACTCCATCCCAGCAGCACCATCAGTGAATGTCTGCTGCATGTTTGAAATGACTTGTAGGAGATAACAACATAGACTGAGTCTGTGGGACACTGGAGGAGATGGTCTCAGAAACCTTCCCTTGCCTGACTGCAGTGGAGGGTCCTCACCAGCCCTTGCACTTCCCCTAAAACCTCCTGCCTGCCTGGCAACTTGCTGGGGGTATGTGGGGGGCTTGGTCCTGAACCCTCCTATCCCCAGAGAGCTGGACTGTGGGCTGACCTCTGTTGCTGACCCACTGCCCAGCACTGGTCACAGGTGAGCTGCTGTGAGTCCACCCAGAGGAGGGGGAGTCATGGCATTTCCCCACCTCCCCAGGGGTGCTTGTGCCCCCCGCCCCTATCCTGCAAGGAGGTGTGGAGGTGCTCCTGCCACCCTGTGCCTAGGGAAGGCAGATGCTCCCCAGGAACCTCCTCGGAGGATGTAGCAAGTCACCTCCTCTCTCCTTTTCCCATTTTCCCTCCTGTCACTAGTCCTCCTTGGCAGTTTTCTCCTGGGGCCTGTCACGTGTTTCTCTTCACACATAAAAAAAACAAAACAAACTAAAAACAAAACAGAAAGGAAAAAAACATTGGAAGAATAATAATGATAATAATAATAATAATAATAATAGTGGATGCTGGCACAGGTGGGTTCCCTGTGTGAAGCAGCGGACCCCTGGCTACCCCCATCTCAGTCTGCAGAGACACGCAAGCGATTTTTAAATTGCATGGACCTTCAAGTTGCACGAAAGGCGAATGACTACAAGTAACTCAGGCGCTTTTTTTCTCTTTTTTTATTTTGGAGGCCACGTTAAAAGAAAAAAAAAAAAAAGCAGCAAGAAAATTTTTAAAAAGAAAGTTAAAAAGGGAAGGACCTGCAGTTGCTGGGCAACTTTGGCTCAGTGGGGAGGTAACAAGTCCTCTGAGAGCCACCCTGCTTGGCATGCACATACCCCCAAAACTGGCTGGCTGGAGGCTTGTGCCCCACAGGTGCACCAGGTTTTGCAGTGGCTTTGGAGCCATTGGCTTTTCTTTTACTCTGGGAGATGAGGAGAGCCAGCCTGGGGGTGAGAGGGGTGAAGGACCCCTGTGCCACTGCAGGTGGGGGATCGTGGCTGGCAGGGGGCGGGCAGCAGGTGGAGTTCTCAGCCCCATGGAGGGAGCAGAAGATGTTTCAGTCACATGTACATGTTTGGGATGGGGGGAACAGTCCAGCAGGAGCCATGGGGTCATTGCTGAGCCCTCTGATGCAAATATCCACCCACCTCCCCCCCAGCCCTGATAGCTTTTTGGTAGAAGTTTTCAGTGCAAAGTGGCCCAGGTAGTGTACTGGGGGCAAAAATTAGAAACATAGCACTGCAGCCCCACCCCCAGAGAGCTTGTCTCCCTCGAACCACCCTTGCCTTGACAGCTATGATATATATATGAGCTATACTGATGAAATACTGTAAGCTAACGAAATTCTAAGGAGGAAAAAAAAAAGAGGTGAAATTTACACTCTGAAAATATTTATTTTTGCCATATTGCTTTCTGCGCATCATATCTCCTCCATTATATCTGCCCCTCCCCCCACCTTCCCCTGCCCTGGGGAAACACCTGCACGTTAAAAGAAAATCCAGAACAAAGTAAAAAAATAGGGATGGGGGAAGAGGTGTGGGGGTCCCCCAGTGTCGGGGTGGCGTGTGTGTGACCGGTGTGCGTGTGTGTGCGTGGGGGAGCGAGACGTGGGTGCCCAGAGGGGGCTGGCACGGCTGGATGTACAGATGGACTGAAACGAGCGTGTAAGGACGGGTAGTGAGGAGTTGGTTGCGAGATGGTGGCAGGATGGGAGGGGGCTGGGGTGGGCTTTCCCCCTCCCTGGCTCCCTGGCCGCACGAATGCAGAGGCCTTTTCATTTTTGATGTTTCCAAAACGCAATTCCCTCCTTCTGCGAAATTCAAGCGAGATGAGAGATGATCTCACCCGTAATCTCCTCATCCTGCTGCTCACCGGTTAGAGAAAACACTGTGTTTATAGATATATAAAGATATATTTTTGAAAGCCTCTATTTTTCAAACTTGGTTTTCTCACTGCTAAGAAAAGAGATGATGATAATAATGTAATTTTATTTTAATCTTCTGCCTTGGATACTGGTGCTTGAAACTCCCATTGCTCTTTTTCTCCCCATACAAACGAAGCAGATCTAAGCACCCCGGAGATGTAGCATAGAAGCTGACTCCAGCAGATACTTGCCCATAGCACCACACCTGCTTCGGGCCCTGAGCCACTCACAGCTTCCCCACTAACCCACTAGCTGAAGATTTAGACCGTATCAAAATCTCCAACACTAATCTGATGATTATATTCTTTTTTTAACACACAGCTAATCACCTTCCAATGATGTAGCCAGGTGTTTGTCAGCTCCCGTTAAAGGCACTTTTTTTTTCTTCCTTTTATCTCCTTTTTAAAGTTACATTTTTAGGTGTAACTACCCTTTCTGTCCCCAGCAGAGACAGACAGCATTAAGGATCACTCAGGTCCTGGGGCTGGTGGGGGACCTACTGTTGATATTTTTTCCTTATGAAAAGGATGGAAAAGACTCCTTTTTTTATTTTTTTCTTCTTTGGTTTTTAAATGCAGTCATGGTATTTGAGATTCAAGCTTATGCGAGTTAAGCCCAGCATATGTTTCATTGTAATCACACTGCAGTTGTCAGCAGCCGGATGGTATCTCTCTCTCGCTCACACACACACACAAACACATCTCTCCTTCCTGCACAAAGAACTGCATATATTCTTGCCAAAGATCCTTAAAAACGCACTTTTCCCCACATAGATATTTTTTTTTCCGTGTGTAAATTTATTGTACATGCCCTTTTTGTGTTGGTTTGTTTTGTTTTGTTTTGTTTTGTTGTTTTTGGTTTTTTTTTAAGAAGCCCCTTCCCACCCGTCCTCCCTTTACTGTCGATGTTACTGTCCATTGGGAAATGGTCCCTGGGGGGTCATTCACTGCTGGCCCAAGGGTAGTACCTGCAATTCACAGTGTGGGGTTTCCTTTTAATAGGGCTGCCTCTGGCTCTTTTCTCCCAGGAGATATTTTGGGGAATGATCCATGTTATCATCTGCTGATGGGATGCACCCATCTTATGGTCTCTGCCAGTGGAGATGGGTGGGCTCGTGGCTTTAAGCAAACAAACTGAGCAAAGTTTGGGGTTGCTCTGGATGCAACATATGTTGTCTGCCCTCTGGTCAAACTACAAGTGGAAAACAAACCAGGTAGGGAGAAACACCCAACCCAGCCTCCAGGCATTGATTTTTCAGTGAGTTCAACCACCTGAACTGAAGCATAAAGTAAATCCCCACCCAGCAGGTCGGGCAGGTAGAGAAACCAGTTGCCCCAAAAACCCCAGACAGCAGCATCAACAAAAGGCAACCCTTCCCGTTGGAAGCAGGCAGGAGGATCAGACAGCAAAGGAGCCCACAGGGGCTTGTTTCATTTCGTTCGTTTGTTTTGCAAATTGCGAGGTTGGTTTGGGGTTACTCTTTTTTTAATCTTTTTTTTCCTTAAAAAGGAAAATAAAAAGAGAAAAAAAGGAAGCAACCAGACATTTCTGTTGGCAGATCCTGTACTGCCATGTTTTGTGTGGGTTTTGGATTTTTTTGTTGTTGTCTTTGTTGCTTTGGGAACGTTACAGATTTATCTGTTAATCAGTGTTAATGAACAGTTTCGAACTTTTAGACTTGCCCATTTCTGTGTATTTATATAGATGGAAAAAAACCCAAACCCAATGTTATATTTTGTATCCTTGTGCCTATCATGTTGTCTGGCGTGTAAGGACGATTTCGGTCGCACCATGTCCGTGTGTGAATGTTACTCCGCTGTTGTCTTCCCATTGTACAGATGTCAGATTCTTTGCAGTTCATTGTATGGCTTTATAAAGTGGTAAAAACAAAACAAAAAAAATCAGTTATATAAAATATACTGTTGCTTGGAATGTCAGCTTGGTGTCTGTATCACTGGAAATGAATCTTGAAATTTAAGGGAGCGCAGGAATAAACGCTCTGTTCTTTCTGCACAGGGAAAAAAAAAACCAACCAAAACCAACCCTAAATCCCAGCGGTTGCTGTGTTTTCTCCAGGCTGTCGTTTCCCCCCATTCCTCGATGGCAGACTGGGGCCCCCGGACAGATGCGGGGCAGTGG
This sequence comes from Ceyx cyanopectus, assembly GCA_013401355.1. NCBI lineage: Eukaryota > Metazoa > Chordata > Aves > Coraciiformes > Alcedinidae > Ceyx > Ceyx cyanopectus. Next base: position 62,252 of record VYZU01007712.1, on the reverse strand, counting down.
GCGTGGGAAGAAGGAGGGGTTGTGCTGCTGCTTGTCAGCCTCCAGCCGCAGCTTGTGTTCACCAGATGCTCGCTAACCAGACAGCCCCCAAACTTCCTATGTGGCTCCAGCTCCAGCTTGGGCTTTTGTTTACCAGAAGGCTTGCCCTGCAGGCACTGGGTGCTCCTCAAATTCTGCTGCTTTCTCCCAGGCTGTCTTCAGGTGCTGTCTGCCTAGCTTTGGACATCCCCTTTGTGCCTATCTCCTGCAGGGAGTGGGATGGGATGATGCTGGCGGGGGGTCTTTTGCCTTTGCTGAGCTGGTGGTTTGGGCTCTGCTCCCATTAAATCCCACACCCTGCCCCTTTTGGAGCCATCCTACTTCGCTGCGCCTGGCAAAACTTCCCCCAAAGTCTCAGGCCTGGCTATTCCAGTGTTGGAGGAGCAATTCCCAGCATCTGTCAGAGCCCTCAGCCCCCGGATCTCTGGCTCTGCTCCTTCCCCTCCTCACTGAGTTGGTGGCCAAGACCCAGCCCCCGGGATGGATTGAGTTTAATTATATAAGAATATCAGCCAGAGCAGCGGCAGTTTCTCTGGCGCCAGCGCTGCTGCGGCTCAGAGGTTCAGAGCTTCTCTTGGGAGTCAACAGCACTAAAAATACCTCCTGCTTTTCTCTAAAATAGCTGCAGGGTGAGGGGCGGGTCGAGGGGGCTGCTTGCGTGGGGACCCCATGCAGAGGGTGGGGTAAAAAGAGGCAAGAAGGGGTAAAAAAAGAATAGATAGGAGTTGGGTTGGTTTCTGGCCTCCCAGAAATAGCTGTGGACCTGTGGGTGGGCACCCGAATGACGTGCCCTCGGAGACAAGCTGCACCACAGGGCCTCGGGAGGTACCTGGTGTCTGCCAGCCTTGGCCTTGGCACTCCCCCATCTACCCGCTGGCAAGACAGGACATGCAGCCTCCTCTCCCTATCTGACACAGCGGGGATGGTATTTCCTCACCAGCTTCTTTTAGTTTTGTTTCTTCCTTCATTCCCACTGGAATAAATTCTGCAGGAGCTGGTAACAGCCACCTGCCTGTTCCTGGTTCTCCTGCCCAGCTGGGAGGGCTGCTGCTGGGTATGCCCTGGGTCAGGAAGGAGAGGTGGCCAGTGCCTGGTGAGGAGGCTTGGGCAATCTATTTGTTGCAAGCCATAAAGTGCTGTTCATTTCCCCACACCCCCCCCTCTTCTGCAGTTAATTCCTCATTTCCTTTCCAAAATTCCTCTGGAGCTTCTGGTTTGTGTTTTTCCTCGACATGTTCTTATCTGCCACTCGCTTCCCATTGCTGGCTTTCACAACCACGGGTCTTTTCAGATTTTTCAGTCTCCATCTTTGCAGCTTGCTGCTGTCTCCAGGCCAGGCTGGTGGCTCTGCTGTGACCATCAGAAAAGTCAGGTCCTACCAGCTCCATGATAGGAAACTTTGCCCCTATTGCATCTCTCTGTAGCTATCAAGTCCCCACCTCAAAGTTCCCAAATCATTGGGTCTTTTTCTATAATTGGCCCCTGGTCTGGAGATTCTGGACCACTTGGAGAGTGTTTCTTGTGGGTCTGTGAAAGGTAGCAAAGTTTCTCTGCCTCCTGCTTTGGCAGAAAAGAGTGGGCATACTGTTGGACAGTCAGAAAACCCTGGGCTGGAGTCAGGGCACTACACCTTCAGTGAGGGCAAACATTGCTAGCAGAGTCCCTTGCAAATGTGGTCGTACTCTGGGCATCCTTTATTTAACAGATTCTAAAGCATAGGACCCATAGGCTTATTGGGTTGTGGGGTGCTGTTGGCAGCTAAAAGCTATCTGCAATGCCATGCCCTGAATCCAGGGGGGACACTCAACAAGAAGGGATGATACTGGGCAGAAACCCTGGAGATGGGTCTGTCCCAACCCCCCAGACATTTTCCTATTCAAGAAACAGCCCTCAGATTTGGATCAAAACTGCAATCACAGTGGTGGGTGGGGATGGGGCAGTTTCATCTTCCTTTGCTTTTACTCTTTCCCAGGCTTCTCACAGTGATGCTGGGGCCACCCTCAGAAATGTCCTCAAGGGACAGAAAGCATGAAACAACCTGGCTTTTCCTGAGCATAGTGTCTGGGCAAAGGCCAAGAGCCAACCAGCCTCCCCAGGGTGGGAAGGGAGAAGCAGATCTGATGTGGACAAAAGCCACCAAGGGTGGTGGTGACCTATACTCACATCTGTACCATATTCATCAAACAACGTCCATTTGGCAACCACTGCTGCCAAACCCTCCCAGCCGTGTCTTTTTTGCTGGTCTGAAACTGCCTTCACTCCACTGCCACACAAGGGAGGGACCTGGTCTACCTGAAGTTGGGCTTGACTGATGCCACATCGCTGCTTGCCAAGCACTCATATTCCATTTCCCAGAGTAGTTCATGCTCTGCAGTGATGTGGGCAGGATGATCTGGGACCTGAAGTGAAAAACAAAGTGTTGAAGTCACTCAAGCATGCTAGAAGGTTTGATTGATGCTCCTCTCCAGGGAGGTGGGTATGCTGGGCAGACCACTGCCTGCCACACACATCCCCACCCTTGTGCAGCTCACCACACCCCGCTGAACATGAGCTTGCTGTTCAACCCAGCAGGACTTGTGGAAGTCCATCACAAGTCTGGTAGTGTGAAAAGCCATTCCAGAAATTGATAGGGCCTTCATTATTATGCCTGGGAGATGTTACTGCTTGGAGAAGGGCATCAACATGCAGCCTGTGGTGCAAGAGTTACCCACTCTCCACAGCCATGGTGGACAAGAAAAGTAAAGAAAAAGGGATTTGGATTGAATATTGAGTAAAGAAGGACAGTGTAACAGGAATTATTTACCTGGAGAGGGAATTGGAGTCAAAACCCTGGAGGTGTTTGACCGCAGGGATGAGAGAGGCTGGGCTAGTCCCTCTTCAGAGCAGAGCAGTCTGTAGGAGGTCCAGTCTGCCCCCCAGAAAAGGATTATGCGTAGACTGGGCTGTCCTTCTGCCTTGTGAGGTTCTGGCTCCATCTACAGGGATGTGCCTCCAAGTGATGGTGTCCTAGGACATGCATGCCCAAAGCAGGCTGGGCAGGGGTGATGTCTCCTCGCCTGCAGCTCCTGTTCCACAGCACACTTCTGAGTTGTGCTCTTACTGCTCTGCAGTGAACAGACAAACTCAGATGCAGTTCGGTTTGAACATTCCTCAGATAAAGGGGCTGGGAACCTGCCAGGTACCTGCAGGACCACGGTGCACTTGGTAGAGGCACCCTGAGCTGGGTGCAGAGCACTCCCAACACTGCTGGTCCCAAACTCACATGCTCTGTACAGCCCCTGCTAGACTCTGCCTGCCTTTCACGAGTGCAGTGCAAAATTGCCCCCGTGCAGACCTTCAGTGCCAGTGACTCTTTCCACCCCCATGACAGTACAGTGCAACCTTGGAGAAAGAGAGAAAAAATAAAAGAAGAAGAAGAGAAAAGAAGAATAAAAATATAAGAAAAGACAAAAGACAAAAAAAAAAAGAAAAAAAGATTAAAAAGAAAAAAGAAAAAAAAGAAAAGGAAAAAGGAAAAAGGAAAAAAAGAAAACACAGGGAAGGAATGAAATATTTGCAATCTCATTGTTTTAAGCCTGCAACAACTGGATAAAACAAGCCACCAGTGAACAGCTTCTCGTGACTGGGCACAGCGCCCTTGCCAGAAGAGCTGGGCTCTAATGAAAGCAGCATGTGAAAGGAGAGGTGGCATTGAATCAAAGCAGAGCGCAGCAGAGACCTCGGCCCTGGTGTAGTGGAGCTCTGCTGGGATGCACTGCGGTCACTCGACAGGGCTGGGGAGGAAGGGAGAAGAGCACTTTATTTGCTGAAGCACCTCTTTGACTTGGCTGTCTGCGGGGCAGCTTCTGTGAGAGCTCTCTGTCTTAATAGGAGATGCTTTGCAAATGCCTGTGGCTTTACTGAGATCTCAGTTTTCTCAGTTTTTCCAGTGCTGCTGGAAATCCTTGCCTGTTTCTCCAGCTGGGAGAGCAGGGGAAAAACACTCACCCATCAGCCTCAGGGTAATCTTGAAAGGATTCTGCTCATGCGGGCTCCCTCTCTGGGCTGTGATTTTGCAAATGCACTAGGCTGAGAAGGGCAAAACCAAGGAGGAAAGACTGGCTGAGTTGGAGAAAATGGTCATGATGTGGTCTTCTCTCTTGGAGACAGCTTGGATTGAGCCACTATCCCAGGACAGCATCACGGGAGAACTCTGGTCCCACTGCTTGCTCCTCAGCTGGGAAGATGGTGCTCAGGGGCCACCAGGACCCTCCACATCTCGGAGGAGAGGCTGTTTGTGGAGGTAGAGATCTCCCTGGGAGCACCGGAAAGGTTTGTAGGACATGCCTAGGATGCCTGGGACATGTGGAGCAGCCAAGCTGACATTTTGGCACAGTGCCACTCAAATAAGACATGAGAAGCAGGAATCCTTGCCAAGATCTTATTTTAAAGCAGCTCCCCTTGAAGTCTTTGATATGAATAACACTGGAGATAGGGTTTCACATGTCTATAGCTCACACTTCCACGAGAGAGAAACCTCAATCTTGCTCAGGGAGGCTGCTATCTCCCTCAGCTTTCTGGGTTGGCAGTGATGGCTGTCTGCTCCCAAGGACCCTCAGCTCCAGCTTCAGTCCCACTCAGAGAGGCATCTTAAAAACACCTTCCAGCAAGGAGAAAGTGCTTGGCTCTGAGCTTTCTCAGGGCTCTTATACTCATTCCTGTCTTTCCTCCTCTTCACACAACTGGAAAATAGGGAGACACCCCCTCCTTAGACACTTCAGAAACAACTGCATGAGGTAAAGAAAAATGACTGTGTAGAGCGTGAGGAATGAACCTAGTGCCCTTAACCATAGTCCACCTGGCCTCACAAGTCCCCTCTGAGGTCAGCACTTTGCTGTCACATCTCTGCTCTCTCCCTTCAACTCACTTTGACCAAACTTTCAGAGCCATCAGCCCTTGTGGGACATCTCTGGTAGAGGTGTTGAAGGGTTTGGCAATGCAAGTCCCAAGGCAATGCTGGCACTCTCAGCACTTGTGGCTGCTTCCCTCTGCCCAACAGATGCTCCTCTACCCGTTTCCTCCCCTTTTGGTTTCTCCAGTCATATGGGACCTTGCAGTATCCATGCACACGTAAGATGCTCTGCTCTGGCTTCCTCGCTGCCCAGGGAGTCTGGTTGCTAGCACTGTGGCTTGACACCACTAGAGGTCGGCCGGTCCCTACCGATGGGACCGCTGAAAGCAGGAGAAGGGAGCAACAGGCCAAAGATTACTTCAAACAGCTTGGCTGATGGAGCCTTGTGTGTGTATGTGTGACAGACGCTTCCTCGCGTATTGACATTTCTCCCGGCCCCGGGCCAGCTTTCCAGGTTTGGTGCTGTTCCTCTTATAGACTGGTGTATTTGACATGCTATTAAAAAAAAAAAAATAAAAAATCAGGTCTCTAAGGGCAGGGGAGTGCTGGAATAGTTGAAATGCCAGCTTTTCCTGGAAAAAAAACAAAACAAAACAAAACAACAAAGATTCAAGCAGGCAGTCAGTGCACACGGAGCTCTGGCAGCCTCAGAAGCAGACCCAGCCATCAGGAAAATTAAGAGAGTTACTCTCAGCCTCATGGAGAAGGGTCTCAGCGCTGGTTGCGCTCCCCCATTGCTCAGTGACCTGCAGGACCTCAGGACCTGGTCATGCCCTCAGAACCTTTCATTGAGCATGAAACTCTTATAACTACCAGGTTTGGGTCCCACCCCCTGTCAGTGCAATTAGGATTAGGATTTCAGAGCAGGGGAACAGTCAGGGGCTTTAAGGAAGATCCAACTCATCCTTTGCTCAGTTCTGTCTATCTATAGAACAAGGGAAGAGGCTGACCTGGTGGCAGGCTGCAATTAGACTGCATGTATTATTTAGAGTCCTTCAGTTCAGCAAAACTGTGAACATCAGGCAAGAGGTTTGTTGAGAATGTTGAATTAACAGGATAATGAAGGAGAGGAGTTTTGGCACATCAGCTTCTCCCCCCCAAAACCACCCTCCATGCAGCCCTCCTGTCCATCTGGCTCATGTGACCCCAGGTCTTCTTGTTGATGCCTTATCCAAATAACACGTGATAAAGGACTAACACAGCTGCATTGCTGTGGGAAACCTGAGATTAAAGTACACTGAGGCAGAAAATACCAGCAATACTGCAAGTGGCTTCTTGAGCCAGCACCCAGACACCTTCCAAGCTGGTTGTAGATGAGATACTATCACAGGCAGCCCAGATTCAAACTGCTTTGCTTACATGGACGCCACAGCAAAATTTCTCACTATTTTTTTAAATTCCAGGACCATTTCACCCCTAAATGTCTGCAGACAAGTTTTCCTGGACTGTCTGCTCACAACTAGATTTAGCTTAGAGAAGTCTGGTTTTACTTTTATTTCTTCACAGGTTGTTTCATTGCATGTCCAAGGTTGTATCTACAACAATAATTAGGTTATTGATTGCCTTTCAGGATGCTACACACTCACAGTGTCGATGAACCACAGTTCCATGAAGAACCCATGGAATGATTTTTCATCAGGTTTTCAGGTCTCAGGGAGCTGTTGGAAGGGGGGTGTTTTTCCCTCATTTACCTGTCTAAGTTTTAGGTCACTGCCGGAGTGCACTTGGAGGATGTGCCTCAGTCCCCTGGGTTGCAGCCAGAACTGATTCTGTCCAGATGCTCTCTAAATGGCTTTCAGATGTCTCTCCTTTAGGAGAATGGCTTGGCACCTAATATCCAATTTGATGTGTGGCTCAGCCAGGTTTCTCCCTGTCCAGTGTTTCCTAGAACTCATTGATCTAGCAGCTTCCTCAAGTCACCAGGCGTTCCATCCTTCCAAGCCTTCTCCAAGGAGAAAGTGATGACAAAATTCACTTTATGGAAGGGAAGAATCAAGCCTACCTTCAAGCATTATCTCTGCCAGCTATGTAGAAATGGGTGAAAGAAACTACAAAGCACTGCAAAATCAGACCTCTGCACTGGTCGTGGCTGTCCCAGCAGCAAAGGAAACCTTGCTGGATAGAAATCAACCTTCTGCTGTTGGACTCCATTCTTAACTTCAAAGGGGGCTGAGCCTTAGCTGGTTTTGAACTCAGTATCTCAGTTCTTCCATTTGTTACCTAAAGCAGGCCAATTTTTGTAATTTTTGGAAACTCATTCCATGCAATCATAACTTGACAGTACAAGAAAAAAATACTTTAAATAAATACCGGCTTGTTTTGTGACACAAAAACCAGATACAGTGTATGGAAAATATAACCTCCTTCCATCTGGAAATGGCTTGGAATTATCTACTTTTTCTTGTAACTAATTTTCTACAAGTCTCTGCTTCGAGGGTGATTTACTGCAAACATCTCTGTGTTCGCTTTGCTGTATTGATTCATAAGAAATCCTTTCACAATGAAATCATAATTTCCATGCACCAAAAAAATGTCAGATAGAAGATGAAGAATATTATTGTAACAGGAAAATGGTTAGGACAAAGAAAGCTTATAATTTTGTAAACAGAGGTTGGGAGGAGGCTTTTGGGATTGAGTTTCTGGGCAACGAGTCAGAGGGTTTTTCTTTTCTTATTTTGAAGACTCTACTGGCAATGTCTACAACCCAGAAGGAAATAAATATAAACATTTCTCCTCTCCAACATGCCTTTGATAGCTCAATTAGAAGAATTGAGGATTTGATTAAGGATGTGCCCAGGAACCTTGGCTGTCTTGGACAACTGTTATAAACTTAAAGGTCTTCTCCCACCACTCCCAGCTTTCCAGAGAGGACTGAGAGAGATACTGACTTCTACTGCTGAATGTTTAAGTGACAAAGAGAAAGGATTTTGTGCCACAGATGCAATGGTGTCACCCATCCTGGGGGGTAAAGAGGAGGCGAGGAGAGCACTTCCCAACTACAATGAAAGTCCTGGAGCTAAAATCCATTGGAAAAAAGGCTACAGTCTCTTTCCCCTCCCATTAGTCACAGTGAGTAACTGGGAGAAGAGGGTGATGGTTGTGGAAAGGAATGACATTTCACTAAGAAAAACAGTTTATGGTATTTGCAAACACTTAACAAAGCAGGTGATTACTGTTGTTTTGCTTGCTTAAACCATTCTTCTCTTTTGGATAACCCAACATTTTTTGGGGGGAACAATCAGAAAAAAAATTGTGCAGGAAATTGTGAAATTTTTTTCTTCTATTTTTGTGCATTTCTACGATTGCCAGCAATGACCGATTTGGTTTCTAAACATTGCCACTCTGCTGGGATAGCTTATTGGGAAGGCATGTGTGGAACGGCTCCTCCCATGGGAAACATTCTGCGTTGCATGTGAATCTTCAGCTTCATCGTGTTTTGGCAATGGAATGAGAAGAGAGAGAGAGAAACTAGCAAGCAACTTCTGGGCAGCTCCACTCAGCTCACCTGGAATTGATTTTCAGGGGACCGTGTTCATCTGATGTAAATCAGCACAACTCCATGGTCTTTGCTTGATTGGGTATTTCCCAAAAGTCTTGTATCTGGGCAAGCAACAGGTTTGCATGTCATAGACAGTCTTTCTGTCCCAGTGTCCTGCCTGTACCCCCTGAGACTGCGTCTTCCAGGAGCATTGAGGATACTTAAGAGTTCTAAGCATCTGTTTCAGGTTTATACAGCAGTAGGGGAGACAGGTACTTGGCTGGGAGCTTTTATTTCTGTGAAGAAAAAATCTGCTTGGGCACAACCAGGGAAATTCCTTTCTGGGGCACATGGCCCTTCTAGGTTCAGTGCCAGTGACACATTTGGAGCTGCTGATCTGGGGCCTTGTAAACTCCAGCTCTGGTTTCACAGTTTTTGTGAGCTGCTTTGGAAAAGCCTCCAACACTCTCGTCCAGGTTCACCACCTCCTTTCCCAGCTGTAAAAATAACCCAGGGTGGGACAGAGATCTACACCCTCTCCCCTTCCTGTGGACCTCAGCAGATGTCGTGGTGGATGGTGAAAGCCAACTCTGTGGAGGTGTCAATGGAATTTGGCTGCAGAAGGAACTTGGTTTATTCTGTCATTCATCAGAGCTGTGATTGCTGCCTGACAACTGGCAAAATCAGCTCATTTCATTCAACCAACAGTGAAACTCTACATCTCCTCTGCTTGGAGGTCTTTCCAACTGTCTGCATGCCCCTGTTCTCTGGTTGACTCCAGACATGCCAGGATGCCCAGCAAGTGGTATTTCAAGCTGGTGATGAGGTTTAGCTCTGACCTAGGCAGTTAAAGGGACAATTATCTTTAGATCAGTTTGGCAAATATAACAAATCATATTATTATTTCTTCTTTGCCTACTTCCCTGCAAACAATATTTTTTTTTGGTCCTCATCTGTGGTCTAGAAGGATGCAGGTATTTCAGGACTGACTGGAGAAAAATTTGGACCAATGGAAGTAAAATTACCAC
>VYZU01007712.1:0-44309 GCA_013401355.1 Ceyx cyanopectus | reverse complement strand
TTTTTTTTTTTTTTTTAATGGAATAGAGACAATAAGCTAAAATTGAGACAAATTCTGAATTACTTGCTCAGTGAGGGCATACCACACAAGGAAGCAAAGAAAGATTGTGTGGTTGTCCAGAAGCAAAATTCACAGAAACATATGGAACTTACATGGGGAATTTCCTGCAATAAAATGGAATATCACAGTTATTAAGGGTAACTAGACTTTTAAAAATAAATTTTCAGAAAAAAAAACCCCAAGTGTTTACAATATGACAACAAGAATATACTGCTCTTGTATCATCAGTCTTCCTAATGGAGACAATTATAAAATATACTCCATGTTAATTGTTTGGGTGTAAAGGGAAACAATATGCAATATGGTTTTCTATCTTATTTATAGTTCTCATAATGAGCTGAATGAGTATTTTCCTTGAGTTGCTCTAGGAATTTGCTTACTGAAAAAGAATAAGGTCTGATTTTGATGTAGAACATTGTTAGAATATTTTAATGAAGGTTCAAAGGGTTTTCTAAAACATATGCAGGCTGATCCATTCATCATCAGACATGCTGGATGTGCCCAAAATATCTCAGGGTACGTCATTGCTGATGGTGTGAATCTGACTTTACAGTTCCTTAACTCTGTTTTCTTTGGGCTGATGAGTCTTGGGAAGATGTCTAACTTTCTGCTTATGTATATCACCATATGAAGTCCAGTTTGATAGTGCCTTTCAATGGAAATGAGCATGTAAATATCGTAACAGCTATGTATGTTTGTGAGAGGTTCTTTCATCATTGAAATACTTATGATGATACAAAAACAATTGAAAGGTAAAAGAAAACAAGTATCTCTCCATCTCCACTCCATTCTCTCTTTCTGCACTTTTGTGCCAGTCCAGAAGGAGATCAGGGAAGGAAAAAGCTTTTTGCACTTGACATAGCTGGGCAAGGAAGCCCAGGATAAAGTAGCAGAGGTGGCATTCCAAACGTTAATACATGAGGAGTATCGGGTGTGTGATGAGAAGCAGCAGGTGGGTTGAGGAGATCAAGTCCTCTGCTGTATATGGTCACATGCTAACTCTGGTGGGTCTCCTCTTACATCAGCCTCTGGAGGGAAAACTAGGGGAACTTGTCCTCCAAAACAGTGATGTGCTTGGTTGAAAGAGGAGTGCTGAGAAGAGGAGAGGATTGTGGATGTTTTAAAAACAAGGAAAGAGTTGTTTGGCATCTGTGTTCTGGTACCTCTCCAGGCAAGTAGTGCCAGTGGCTACCACAAGGGTTGTGCTTTAGTGTTCCCATGATGGTTCCCTTGGCTTCTGGGGTCTGTAGCTTTCGCTCACCTCCCCATATTTCCTTCCTCACTACCCAGATTACCATTCATACCAATGAGTGTGTGCTGGTGTGCTTGCAAGCATGTGTGTGCTCATGGCAGGATGGCATGGCAGTTCTGAAAATGATGGTCTACAGTACCCACATTGAAAACACTTTTCAACCTTATTTAGATTGCTTTTTTTAAAAAAAACAACCAAACCCACTGTTTTTTGTTCCAAAGGAAATTGCACTGAATGTGTAAGTACATATTCTTTAGGCAAATAGATTCTTTTACATTTAAGCTTGTGGGATGAAAAGCAAACAAAGTTCAAACACAAAAATGAGATGAGTGTGCCCAAATCTGTATCATTCTTTTGGGGTTTAGGAATTATATGGATTTTTCCCTTGTTGCTTTCTGAACATGAGATCCACAAGCCTTACATGCTTATGACCTTGTAATGCACTGCATCATAACATCTTTCAGACAGACTTGATCCATCTCTGTCCTGACCTGAAAAGACAGATGTCTTTGCATAATAAAGGGGACAAGGAATTCATTTATTCATAACATGAAACATAAAGCTGTCCCAAATAATTGCGTGAACAGCACAATGTTTTGTTTCTCATTCAGCTTGAAGGTGAGCACCTCTATGGATTCTCTGAAGTCTTGCAAAGGGTTGAGCTCATGGCCCATTGGGTGTTTTTATTAGACATGCACTTTTTAAAATTTTCTTTTGCTTGGCCAATATTTTTGATGAAAGTCATAGATAGCTCCTATTTTGGAGACATTCACATGTCTGTTGTATTTTCTTAAAACTGACCTGTGAGTTAAAAAGCTAGTAGTAAGAAGCCAGACAAACTACTGTCAGACTGAAAGACACTGTAATCTCACATGCCTGGTATCCTAAGTAAACCTGTCTAAAAGCCCTAAGCACCATTAGTNTTTTTTTTTTTTTTTTAATGGAATAGAGACAATAAGCTAAAATTGAGACAAATTCTGAATTACTTGCTCAGTGAGGGCATACCACACAAGGAAGCAAAGAAAGATTGTGTGGTTGTCCAGAAGCAAAATTCACAGAAACATATGGAACTTACATGGGGAATTTCCTGCAATAAAATGGAATATCACAGTTATTAAGGGTAACTAGACTTTTAAAAATAAATTTTCAGAAAAAAAAACCCCAAGTGTTTACAATATGACAACAAGAATATACTGCTCTTGTATCATCAGTCTTCCTAATGGAGACAATTATAAAATATACTCCATGTTAATTGTTTGGGTGTAAAGGGAAACAATATGCAATATGGTTTTCTATCTTATTTATAGTTCTCATAATGAGCTGAATGAGTATTTTCCTTGAGTTGCTCTAGGAATTTGCTTACTGAAAAAGAATAAGGTCTGATTTTGATGTAGAACATTGTTAGAATATTTTAATGAAGGTTCAAAGGGTTTTCTAAAACATATGCAGGCTGATCCATTCATCATCAGACATGCTGGATGTGCCCAAAATATCTCAGGGTACGTCATTGCTGATGGTGTGAATCTGACTTTACAGTTCCTTAACTCTGTTTTCTTTGGGCTGATGAGTCTTGGGAAGATGTCTAACTTTCTGCTTATGTATATCACCATATGAAGTCCAGTTTGATAGTGCCTTTCAATGGAAATGAGCATGTAAATATCGTAACAGCTATGTATGTTTGTGAGAGGTTCTTTCATCATTGAAATACTTATGATGATACAAAAACAATTGAAAGGTAAAAGAAAACAAGTATCTCTCCATCTCCACTCCATTCTCTCTTTCTGCACTTTTGTGCCAGTCCAGAAGGAGATCAGGGAAGGAAAAAGCTTTTTGCACTTGACATAGCTGGGCAAGGAAGCCCAGGATAAAGTAGCAGAGGTGGCATTCCAAACGTTAATACATGAGGAGTATCGGGTGTGTGATGAGAAGCAGCAGGTGGGTTGAGGAGATCAAGTCCTCTGCTGTATATGGTCACATGCTAACTCTGGTGGGTCTCCTCTTACATCAGCCTCTGGAGGGAAAACTAGGGGAACTTGTCCTCCAAAACAGTGATGTGCTTGGTTGAAAGAGGAGTGCTGAGAAGAGGAGAGGATTGTGGATGTTTTAAAAACAAGGAAAGAGTTGTTTGGCATCTGTGTTCTGGTACCTCTCCAGGCAAGTAGTGCCAGTGGCTACCACAAGGGTTGTGCTTTAGTGTTCCCATGATGGTTCCCTTGGCTTCTGGGGTCTGTAGCTTTCGCTCACCTCCCCATATTTCCTTCCTCACTACCCAGATTACCATTCATACCAATGAGTGTGTGCTGGTGTGCTTGCAAGCATGTGTGTGCTCATGGCAGGATGGCATGGCAGTTCTGAAAATGATGGTCTACAGTACCCACATTGAAAACACTTTTCAACCTTATTTAGATTGCTTTTTTTAAAAAAAACAACCAAACCCACTGTTTTTTGTTCCAAAGGAAATTGCACTGAATGTGTAAGTACATATTCTTTAGGCAAATAGATTCTTTTACATTTAAGCTTGTGGGATGAAAAGCAAACAAAGTTCAAACACAAAAATGAGATGAGTGTGCCCAAATCTGTATCATTCTTTTGGGGTTTAGGAATTATATGGATTTTTCCCTTGTTGCTTTCTGAACATGAGATCCACAAGCCTTACATGCTTATGACCTTGTAATGCACTGCATCATAACATCTTTCAGACAGACTTGATCCATCTCTGTCCTGACCTGAAAAGACAGATGTCTTTGCATAATAAAGGGGACAAGGAATTCATTTATTCATAACATGAAACATAAAGCTGTCCCAAATAATTGCGTGAACAGCACAATGTTTTGTTTCTCATTCAGCTTGAAGGTGAGCACCTCTATGGATTCTCTGAAGTCTTGCAAAGGGTTGAGCTCATGGCCCATTGGGTGTTTTTATTAGACATGCACTTTTTAAAATTTTCTTTTGCTTGGCCAATATTTTTGATGAAAGTCATAGATAGCTCCTATTTTGGAGACATTCACATGTCTGTTGTATTTTCTTAAAACTGACCTGTGAGTTAAAAAGCTAGTAGTAAGAAGCCAGACAAACTACTGTCAGACTGAAAGACACTGTAATCTCACATGCCTGGTATCCTAAGTAAACCTGTCTAAAAGCCCTAAGCACCATTAGTACATCATCTGTTACTTTCATCAGTACGTTTTGAATGCAGGACTGTGATTTTTCCCAGAACAGATGGAACCTCGCATCTTGTTAGAAAGTTTTTTTGTAGTGACCTGTGCAATATTCCTTTATCCTGAGGGAAATAGTGAACAGGAAAAGTAGTTCTATTCATTTCCGTTACTTTAAACCCAATGTTATAGTCAGCTAAGGTGGCTTGCAGAGCCAGCCTACATGAGCACTGATGCCTACTGCTGCAGCTGACCACAGATCCCATGGCTTTGCAATGTATCAGCAGGCAAAAGACATGTTTCTTTGATTGTTATGATGCATGTAAGCCAGCCCTCTGTATTTCTCTTGTGTCTGGAAATTTCCCAATCAGGGATATGTTAGAAGTCTTTGGATTTCTTTGTGGGAAAAGTCTCCATAAAAGTAGTTCAACAAGTGGCAAAGGTAAGGCTGATTGATGGGTGGAATAGGGAATTTTAGCTGCCATGCATGCAACTCCAAGAAAAACTATGTCTAACATCTCTGAGACACGTTAGGCTGCATTAACATCTCTCAATCCCTCTCCAAGCAAGGGTCCACCTGCTCCAGCTTGAAGTATCAGTTTTCCACTGATCTCAATAGGAACCGGAGTAGCCCCTATCACATAAAATAACACAGGAGGCCCAATGTTGGCAAAAAAAAATAAAATGGAAATATTTCCCATGGCTTTTGCTGAGGTTTGAGTTGTGCTGTGGTCAAAATTTGTTTCTGATTTTCTGATTGTTTTTGTCCCTGCCTGATGACCACATTACAGAGCAATGCCAAATCCATAGCCCTCTGGCCTGACACTTCTCCTCTTCACCTCTTGTTTCTTCATACGCAGATATCTTCAGTTCCAAGCCAAAGCACACCCTGGTCCAAGCTTGCTCAGGAGGTGCTTTCTGCCAGAAACTTCCCCTGGGAGACTTATGAAACAAACAAACAACCAGGCAGCCCTCACAACATCCCGATGACACACAAACAAACAAGCATATACAGACCATGTTCCTGAAACTGCATCTGCCTCTGCTCTCCAGAGCCTGGGGGCAGGAGGCGTACAGTGGTGATAAACACAGAGCACTTGTCTCCGGGTGAATACTTGGAGCAAATTGCAAATCACTGACTTTTTCCCTGGGGAGGTAAGAGGAAAACTCCAGTGAAACCCATTTCATGGGTCCAGGCCCTTTGAAACAGAATGGGGTCAGGATGTTGTTCTACAGCTGTCATTTCCTACTGGACCAGTGCCTGTTTCCCTCACCTCTTTCTTCCTTCCTTCCCTGTGCGTAAGCTGAAAGCTATTTCTCTAGTAGTGTTAGCACTCTCTTGGAAGCCTGTGTTTCTAACATTTCAGGTGAGATTGACAAGTGGTGTGTCCTAGGTGTCACAGCATCACACACCGTGACCGTGGGCTGCCTGTGCTTTCCTCCTGGTCAGAACTGCCAGTGCCTTATATTGAAAGTGCTGAGAGTCTGCCCTTAGCTTCCACTTCCCACAGCAGCAAGAAAAACAGTGACCTCTCTGTGATTTGTCCCCAGTTCTGCAACCTGCCTTTGCACGCCTTCATACCTCTTCTTTCATCAGAAGAAGCCAAGTCCTTGGAGTGACAACATGCTGCTATGCCCATACTCCTGAAATGTTTGGAGGCAGCTGTGGGTTCAGAGAAACCAGATGGAAGGACACAATTGTTCACACTGTTGTGTTTGAAGGCTAGGAAGACACTGTGGACAGAATTTTATTCTGGATCAAATAAACTGACTCTCTGGAGGATGAAGGCTACTGAAGAAGAGAGAGGTGAAAGTGCATAGTAAGCCTCAACAAGTGTGCAGTGTTAATATAGTTAATTTTCCTGCAGTGGAAGACATTCTTGGAGACCACCTCTTGTAAGCACTTCCAGGTATGCTCAGTTGTCCTCTTCACAGCTGGGCATATAGGAAGGCACTTAGGTCACACATCACTTTCTGAAGTACAGAAGGCTGCTTCTTTCTTGGGGAGGGGGAAAAGGTGCCTGCTCTTTATGGAGGGGGTAGCATAGTTACAATACATCTGTCTTGCCACATTGAGGTAGGATATACTCACATCTGTCAATGTTTTTGTCTATCCAAACGCTAGCCTGAGCTTGGAGGGGAAGGTTAACTGCTGCAAAACCTTTCAGGAAAGAAGAATTCAGGTTAATTCATTCCTATGGGAGCCAGCTTGAAGGAGGTCCACTTGACTCTAAAGAGCATGTGTGTTACAGAGGTCCGAGTCAGGTTAGTGAAGCTACTACACAAACTAAAGCAGGTGGCCTTTACTGATGTAACCTGCATATGAGAAGCCGTTGTTATGGGTAACAAACCTTTTGTGCCCCCTTTCCTCTCATGGGGGACATAACGAGATAGGTGAGTTAAGAAAGACAATGAGATCTCTTTCAGGTGGCAGCTGAAGTGTTGATGGCAACAAAGAGATGTTTTAATTACTCTTCTTTTAGAAAATAAGGCACCCATTGATACAAGCAAATTTCCTCTATTGTATCTAGATGGGCTGTGATGTCGTTATGGATGCTTGAGCTGTATGGCTGAGTGTCCTGGAGCTGTTTTGACCTGTTAAGTATATGTAGGAAAGACACAGACAGAGGGACTCTTGCAGGTCTAGCTGGAGTGATTGGAGATTAACTGAAATAAAGGAAATATTTTGTGAGTTGTTCTGGTGCAGAACTTTAAGAATGCTTTACTAAAATCACTTCTCCTCCCACAACACCCCCATCTTTGACCTTCTTTGGTACAGAAGCTCTGCTGCCAGGTCCCTCAATCTACTAATTGGCATTAATTGCCCTAATTAGCCTCACCTGGGACGTCCGCCCACACCCCCTGGACATGCCCCAGGAGCCTCATTTCAACTCACCTGAGGGTATTTAGCTCTTTGTTGAGAGCTGGTTTGTGTTTTTACTTCTGAGCCTTCCTTCTGGACAGTCCGTGAACTTCTGCTCCAGGTAACTTATTTACGGTATGTGTCTTTCTGGTTTAGTTTGTAGCTTGTTTCTCTAGCCTTGTTTTTGGTTTTGTATCTTGTTGATCCTGGCTAGATTTTTGTATGAACCCTGGACTGGTTCCTTTTTTTTTGCCTGATCTAGATTTGTTGTTGGACCCCGTATTCAGCATGTGGTCCTGCACCCAGGTGTAGTACAGAGGACAAACTTCTCTGGGAATGCCTCTTGTCATTGTATAGTTTCCTTAGGTGGAATTTTCTTCAGCTGTTCCTAGGAAGTCTCTTCATTCTGAACTTTGAAATTAACAAATAGCCTCATTGTATTTATCTCGTCTGGTCGTGTTGATTGTTTTTATTTATTATGGATAATTTATTTTCTGGGAATATTTATAAGATTTCTGTTGTTGGAATGGGATTTCCTGTAATATTTTTGGTTAAAAAAACTTGATGAGCCTGCATACAGGTTTGGCTTGCAGCTGTAAGGGCTGCCTCGGAATAAGGAATTCTTTATGGAGTCTGTGCTTGGTAGCTAGATACCATGTGTGAGTTTAGCACCTCCAGGAAACGCTTGACTTACCAGGCTAGTGTTTATTGGAAATAGTTTTTTGTCTTTCATGTTCTTTCTGCGATGCTGCTGTCTTCCATGTTCTTGCAGTGTGTGGGGTCTGGGGCTGCAGCACAGGGTATTGGTCTTGGAATCACATTGTTGTGAGTTGGGGTGAAAGAGCCCAGAGTTCCTGNTGCTCAGTTGTCCTCTTCACAGCTGGGCATATAGGAAGGCACTTAGGTCACACATCACTTTCTGAAGTACAGAAGGCTGCTTCTTTCTTGGGGAGGGGGAAAAGGTGCCTGCTCTTTATGGAGGGGGTAGCATAGTTACAATACATCTGTCTTGCCACATTGAGGTAGGATATACTCACATCTGTCAATGTTTTTGTCTATCCAAACGCTAGCCTGAGCTTGGAGGGGAAGGTTAACTGCTGCAAAACCTTTCAGGAAAGAAGAATTCAGGTTAATTCATTCCTATGGGAGCCAGCTTGAAGGAGGTCCACTTGACTCTAAAGAGCATGTGTGTTACAGAGGTCCGAGTCAGGTTAGTGAAGCTACTACACAAACTAAAGCAGGTGGCCTTTACTGATGTAACCTGCATATGAGAAGCCGTTGTTATGGGTAACAAACCTTTTGTGCCCCCTTTCCTCTCATGGGGGACATAACGAGATAGGTGAGTTAAGAAAGACAATGAGATCTCTTTCAGGTGGCAGCTGAAGTGTTGATGGCAACAAAGAGATGTTTTAATTACTCTTCTTTTAGAAAATAAGGCACCCATTGATACAAGCAAATTTCCTCTATTGTATCTAGATGGGCTGTGATGTCGTTATGGATGCTTGAGCTGTATGGCTGAGTGTCCTGGAGCTGTTTTGACCTGTTAAGTATATGTAGGAAAGACACAGACAGAGGGACTCTTGCAGGTCTAGCTGGAGTGATTGGAGATTAACTGAAATAAAGGAAATATTTTGTGAGTTGTTCTGGTGCAGAACTTTAAGAATGCTTTACTAAAATCACTTCTCCTCCCACAACACCCCCATCTTTGACCTTCTTTGGTACAGAAGCTCTGCTGCCAGGTCCCTCAATCTACTAATTGGCATTAATTGCCCTAATTAGCCTCACCTGGGACGTCCGCCCACACCCCCTGGACATGCCCCAGGAGCCTCATTTCAACTCACCTGAGGGTATTTAGCTCTTTGTTGAGAGCTGGTTTGTGTTTTTACTTCTGAGCCTTCCTTCTGGACAGTCCGTGAACTTCTGCTCCAGGTAACTTATTTACGGTATGTGTCTTTCTGGTTTAGTTTGTAGCTTGTTTCTCTAGCCTTGTTTTTGGTTTTGTATCTTGTTGATCCTGGCTAGATTTTTGTATGAACCCTGGACTGGTTCCTTTTTTTTTGCCTGATCTAGATTTGTTGTTGGACCCCGTATTCAGCATGTGGTCCTGCACCCAGGTGTAGTACAGAGGACAAACTTCTCTGGGAATGCCTCTTGTCATTGTATAGTTTCCTTAGGTGGAATTTTCTTCAGCTGTTCCTAGGAAGTCTCTTCATTCTGAACTTTGAAATTAACAAATAGCCTCATTGTATTTATCTCGTCTGGTCGTGTTGATTGTTTTTATTTATTATGGATAATTTATTTTCTGGGAATATTTATAAGATTTCTGTTGTTGGAATGGGATTTCCTGTAATATTTTTGGTTAAAAAAACTTGATGAGCCTGCATACAGGTTTGGCTTGCAGCTGTAAGGGCTGCCTCGGAATAAGGAATTCTTTATGGAGTCTGTGCTTGGTAGCTAGATACCATGTGTGAGTTTAGCACCTCCAGGAAACGCTTGACTTACCAGGCTAGTGTTTATTGGAAATAGTTTTTTGTCTTTCATGTTCTTTCTGCGATGCTGCTGTCTTCCATGTTCTTGCAGTGTGTGGGGTCTGGGGCTGCAGCACAGGGTATTGGTCTTGGAATCACATTGTTGTGAGTTGGGGTGAAAGAGCCCAGAGTTCCTGGCCAAACTGGGGCTGCTAGTTGGTGTGCTTTAGGTATGCTGTGGGCGCTGGGCAAGTCTGAAATGGGGATAAGATAGGCAGATGAGCAGTTGAAATGCTCATCAGATGAAGAAAGTGGATACTGCAACAGAAATAACCATGCAGGGATGGATAGAAGGTGTGGTGATAGACTAATAAGGGGGTGCATAGACAAATGAGCAATGTGGAAAAAGCTGACTGTTATCACTCAGAAATCCTACACCAGTAAAGGCCCCCTACACCTCCCCCCATCATGCCCCTTCCAGACTTCGAGTCTCAGTCGCTGCTGCCCTTTTAGAGGAAGGCAGGAGATAAGCAGATGTGAAGCGCACAGTGGATTTTATAATAACACGGTGGTTATAGACAATTGCCTAATGAGGACCAGATGGTCAGTTTTATTTTAAGTTGCCCTTTAACAACATTCCCATCTAAGCTGTGTTTTTTAAGTAATAGCTTTTTAATGAGATGCCCATAAGATCTTGCATCACATCAGGTTTTAATCACGCCGACCTATTTAAATGGCAGTGTATGTCTTTAGCACTCCTATGGTTTTATGGTGTTTAATTCCTTCCCACCACCATTCCTCACTCCAAACCTCAAATAGGGATGGTTCCTCCCAGCACTGGATGCTGCCCCTGCTGAACTCATCCATGCCATTTCAGACTGAGGCTGAGGATAGACCTCTTTCAAGGGGAGGGGAGGCATCTTCTCCTTCCCCATTCAGAGGTCAGGATGCAACTCTGCTTCATGAAATAGAAGCTCTGATTATAAATGCTGCTCTGGGATGGGGAGGGCAGGGAGTGGCATGATTTGTCTTGCAAAGATACTGTTATGAAGCCAAGAAAGCATTTGCTTTGGAATGGTGCTTCTAAATCCCCTGGGCAGCACCATGTGGCTGGGGTGTAACTGCACAGGCTATCAGCAGATCATCCACGCCTCTTAGGAGGGTACACTGAAGTGAGCTACCTGCCCAATGTGTGAGAACAAAGCAGACACTCGAGTTTTTTGTTTCTCTAACCTTTATCTACCAAGATAAGTCCTGGATAGCACAGGCAGCTCATCTCATCTCTGGGACCTATATTACAGTAACCCCATGTCCAGTTATCTTTTGGATAGAGACTGTCCTAGATAGAGTGTTACTTGCTCATCTGGGCAGGGAGAGGACAAAGAGAATTGGAAATGTGGCTTGATGAGAATCTTGCATGAGCAGAGCTGGACCAGACCTCAACTCCTCTGCTTCTTGTCTCAGTGTGAGACCCTCAGGTTCCTGCTGTTCACCTTTATGATTTGTGTTAGCCCTCTGTGAAGCCAAGCCTTCTGTGGACTTCTCAGCAGAGACCAACATGACTTGTGTTTCCTTTTGCTGGTGCTCAGCCCAAAAATGAAAAATCACTCTATTGTAAGAAATCAGTTTGCAGACAGGTTTTTTGGTCATCTGTCCCTGCCCCCTCCCCCCAAGGCAGTCCTCATGTAGTATTTCTGGGTCCTTTTCCATGGGTCCCACTCTTGGACATCAGTAAATGTTGGACAAACAAAGGAATGATTTTTACCCATCACCCATCTGGGTATTTAATTTTTTCTATTGATATCAGATGCTCTGCAAAACTGCAGATCAAGGTCTGCTTTCCTTCCTGGAGCCTCGGCCACCCTTGGGCATATCTTATGCTAAGACTGTGATGGTTAAATGATGTAATCATGTTTCAAAATTATATTTGTTTGTTTTCCAAGATATTTTGCGTGTCTACCCAGTCACCTTCCAGCAGCTGTGGACTCAAACAATTTCCACTCATCAGTGGGTGGGGGAGGCATGCTGGTGAATGACACTGAGGTTTGAGGGGCATTCAAACCCTCTTCTGTATTTGAAGTGGTTGACTCAAGGTCAGTTCTAGCAAAATACATCTTCCCTTCTACCAGCCTCAACCCTGTTTGCTTAGAAGTTATTTAAGAACTCCTGTGGGTAAACACTGGGAGGCACAAGAAGACCATCTTGTGTAGGACATAAAAGGTGCAGAGAAGAGGCTGAAAGGGGTGACTTGCTGTTTAAGAGGAGTTTAAGTCCAAATGTGACCTTGGCAACATTAACAATTGTGGCTCAGATGATCATTGTGCACTTGCTTCTCAAGTCTCAACATAGAGCCGAAGTTATTAGTTGCTTTCCTGTAGAAGCCCAGGATTTGTTGATTCAGCTCTGAGCAGTGGCTGTGGTGGAGCCTGAACAACATTGGAAGATAAAACAATCAAGGCAAGAAGAGCTGATATGTGAATCCTACTAATAAAGATCTGTTTAACACCAGCCTTGAGTACCCTGGGCTAGGTTTGACAGCAGTATAGAAAATATTTCAGTGGCTTTGGGGACCATTAAAAGCTTTTGCATTTTTATCTATTTTGGAGGAGGCCATAAGCACACTAAAATCTCCTGAGAGCAATCTACCTTCTTTCCTCATGCCAAACTTATGTGCAAGACATTTCACCTAGTCCCTCACAGTAGGAAGGGAGGGAGTCAGTCTGGAGTCACTAATGCTGTTCGGTTTTATCCTGTGTCCTGGTTTTGGCAGGGATAGAGTTAATTTTCTAGTAGCTGGTACAGTCTTGTGTCAGGTTTAGGATGAAAATAATGTTGATAACAATGATGTTTCAGTTTATGATGAACTGTGTTTACACTTCTCAGCTTCTCATACTTCTCTGACAATGAGGAGGCTGGGGGGGGTGTGAGTCACCAGAAGCTGGGAGGGTACATAGCCAAGACAGATGACCCAAGCTGGCCAAAAGGATATTCTATACCCTATGATGTCATAGGGAACAGTAAAATGGTGGCCTGCTGCTTGAGCACTGTCTGAGTATCGGTCAGCAGGTGGTGAGCTATTGTATTATGCATCACTTGTTTTGTATATTCTTTTATCATGATTATTATTTCCCCTCCTTTTCTGTCCTATTAATCTGTCTAACTCCTGAGTTCTACCTTTCTACTGATTCTCTTCCCTATGCCACTGTGGGGTATATGATGTTTAGCTGCCTGACAGATTATCTTACTTGCCAGACTGCTGTAGCTTAAGCACCCCATATCTTCCCAGAACCTCTTGACTACATGGTGTTTCTGGCAGGTAAGTCCTTGATCACTAGTGGGTTTTGTCTTTCCAAGACTCCCATCTGAAGCCTCTGCCCTCAGCCTCAATTCTAGTGACATTTATTTGAAGAATCAAGAGAGAAGCAAAGCTCCAAGCTCTGAATCTTCTCACAGCTCTTTGTTAAAGCAGAAGTAAGAAGTGGGCCTCTCCATTCTAGAGAGACCAAAAGATAAATACCTGCAGCCCTAGAAAAGGGCTAATGGGATTCAGCCAGTTTGCAGAGTTGACCTGTGGAAAGAAAAGGATATATTAGCAATGATGGAAAACTGCTAGTGAGGGGAGGTGAAGTTGCTGCAGATGGAAGTTTGCCCCTGAATTGCACCAGGATGGTGCGAGTCCAGTGGAGGCACCTTGGCACGCAGTGCTGCTTCTTGTTGAGAGGTGTGTTCAGCCCAGAGGGGCTGCTTGCCCTGGAGCAAATAGAAGTGCCTCCCTCTTCCTTCCTGGCTTCCCCTTTGGTGGTTTGCCAACTACTGCGGCCTGGTTTTTAGTTTGCTAAGCAGCATCTCTGGAAAGTGGAAAGTGTGTGTGAGGGCAGGGGATAGGGCACAGAGCCACAGCTGGGCTTAGGACCCTGAAGCTGTGTTGTCTGAGCCTTGGTATTTGCCTTGTGGATTCAGGGAGCTTTCTTTGGAGCTTTGGCAGCTTTGCAGGGAAAACAATGGCAAGTGGAGGGAGCATCACGTGTATGTTTGGCACACTGTGAACACCCCCTTCCCCTCTTCCTGCCCACCTCTTGATGGGGTAGATGGGGTATCTTCCCTTTGGTCATATGGAGTCAGTAATTTGGGGTGAGCTCCCCTGTCTGATAGTGGATGAAGGAGCCTTAACATAGCTGGGAACAAGACAGACACAGGAGAAAGTGTCAAACAGGGAGATGGA
Source organism: Ceyx cyanopectus (assembly GCA_013401355.1). Taxonomy (NCBI): domain Eukaryota; kingdom Metazoa; phylum Chordata; class Aves; order Coraciiformes; family Alcedinidae; genus Ceyx; species Ceyx cyanopectus. The sequence goes on along the minus strand of VYZU01007712.1, from coordinate 30,289 downwards.
GTTTAGCTGGCAAAGAGGCAGAAATGGGAAAATGTTGAGATGCCATCCCACTTGGGGATACCCCTTGCCAGGAAGTTGTCCTCCTTGAACCACAGAGAGGTGCTTCATGTCCACAACGCCCACTCCTAGGGTGGTGCAAGAAAAGGGCTGGATTGCTCAGCTTTGCACTCCCATGGTGGTATAAGACAGAGCAGATGGGGTCAGCCCCTTCCCTGAAGCCATCTAGCCTCTTGCTGCTGCAAGAGGGGATGGCAGCTTGAGAAAGTTGGCCTCAGCTGGTGATTATGTTTGGGCACACCAGTATTGTCCCCAAGGCAAACAAGGGTGCCTGAAACAGCCTTGCAAAATGAGGGAGGCTGTAACAAATCTTGTGGTGTCTGTCCCAGTGTTGCTGGGACATGAGCATTGCAGCTGCAGGAGCAAGAGGATTCAGTGGGGCTCTGCTGGAAAAATGAGCCACAGAGGGACTGGCAAGAAACTGTTGCTAAGAGTACAGGACCTTTGGCCAAGTGGCTCTGAGTCCAGCCGTGCCATAGATCCATCCATGTGGCAGCTTGTTGTTTTCTCCTTCTGTGCTGATGGAAAAATTGCACCATCGTATCTTCCTTGTGGGAAGAGAGAGGAACTGGCTTCCCGTCAGAGAGGCTGAGACCACCAGACACAGCCCTGGGGCACAAGCACATCACAGCAATCTGTAAGGCACAATACCATGAACTGTTTCCTAGGGGCCAGGTCAGAAATCTTAACAGATAGTATTTGCTCCCCTTGTCTGGGGACTTGCACTAGAAACAGACCCCAGAGCAAAGCATCTGTTTTTCAGCCTGAGCTTCTTAATGTCTTTGATTCTGCTCTGCTGGAGATGACCTCCCTTCAAAAATGGAGGGCACCCAAATGCAGCCACCAGCTTCTGTCAGGCCTGTTGTAAGGAGATGTAGCTGGCCCTCCTCCTCTGTGGGAAGTGACAACCCCAGCAGGGTAGTTGGGATGTTCTAGGTGAAGTCTTGCAGCCTGTGGCTGCTTTGTTCAAATCACACCTATGGTTGTTGGTGAGGCTCTGCTAGCTGTTTTCCCCGACCAAGGCTGCCATGTGTTCCTGTGGGTGGCCCAGAGGTATCTCCAAATCCAGCAGTGTCTGAGTTTGTAGAAGTGCAGTTCCTCACATGCTATGGGGTGCATGATTTGTCTTTTTCTTGTTGCATATTGACTCTTTATTCCCTCTGATCAAGGCTGTGGCCCCTTGTGACTGGCCTTATATCCTAAAGGTACCAAGTGATGGTGCACCTGTGTGTGGATTGCTACAAAAATAATTTTTTAAAAAGGCACTTTAAAATAAGAAGGACTGGAAATTGGGATTCATAGCATTCTGTGGTAGCCATCTGGATCCTTGATTGCTTGGTGTCAGTTATTGGCAAATAATAGGAGTCCTTGTCACCCACCCTTCTGCTTATCCTGAGAACAAGGTGAGGAAATTTTCCATTTCTGTTATTGTTTCATTGAAAATGCTTTGCCCCCTCCAACCTTTGTCAGCAAGGATGCATCATATATATAATTAAATCTTCACATGATGGCTTTTTTCTTTCCTAGCCAAATCTTTTCTATTGCAGCTTGACTTGACTGGGAGGAGCCTTTTGTTCTGACTCCATCAGCCCAAGGGCTACATATACTTGAGGGCAGGTTGAGTATCTTCCCATGCAGGGGCTTTTTGTATTTTTTTTTCCTGTTTGGGTGTGGTCTTCTGCTTCCAAAGCTCTGCCTCATCCCATTTCCTTCTAAGAGGTCACTCTGGTCTGTGTTGGAAGGGACCAGAAGAGGATGATGGATACCCAAGTGCCTCCAGAGCTGTCTTGCAGATTGCTCACCTTGGTTTCTCAGAAGGTGTAGGTGAAATTATGAAACTTGTCCCATGGCTAAGGTTCTTCAAAGGATATGTGGTGTCTCATGTATAAGCTCTGATGGCTAAGTAGGGTTGAAATCCCCTCAGCCATATTTCTCCTATAAGAATAGGATTCAAGGTGAATGTTCCTGAATGTCAGTGTCTTGATACAACTCTGAGCTCTCATTATGGAAATTGGTTGGAAGTAACAATCTGGCTTCAAAATTACCTGTGGCAGAGCAAACAATGTATGACACCAGTCATATTTCCTAGGAAGTTAAGGTATAGGAGGTGGCAAAGAAAACAAATAAGTCCTGGCAATAATCTGTGGCTGCATGGCATAAGGTGTCATTCTCTGAGATGCCTGTAGAACCCTCCTGCAGGCTTGGAGGTGATGTGTTGTGTGTTTGAGAAAGCCATGGACATTTTTGTTTACTCCATGTCCAGAGGGACACATGGGATGCTCCCACTTCAATGATTACACCAGTGATTTGGCTGATGCAGCTGAGCATGCAGGTCAGAGAAAGCACCAGAAACTTTAAATGTGGTGTCTTGCACCACAGTGAAATGCAGATGTATGTTCACCATATCACCTGAGTGGGCTTGCACAGAAACTGCAGCATCTCCATATTTGCAACCTTCAGTATGAATGTGATTATGAATCAGCTGTTGCCAGTGTTGTGACCACTGGGATAGAGTGTGCTTGAGAGAGGTAGCTAGCAAATATTCAGAAGATAAGGAGGACTGGAGTTTGTACTGACAAGTTTGGCAGGTTCTTGAGACAGGTTTTGACTATATGTGTAGAAACAGGAAGAGGTAAAATCTTTTAGCTTCAGAACTGGACTAAGGAAGCACTGGAGAATTGGGTTGTGTTCTTGGCCTAGCTGTTCAACCTGTCTCATCTGGGACACTTATTTTTAAAACATGCCCTGCCTCAGTTTCCCCTGCCCTAGTGCCACAGACAAATTGCAACCATATTGACAAGCTCTACCAGTGGTGCTGATGAGCAAGATAGCTGGTGATGTGCTCATGGGCATCTCTGTGGCATTCAAACCAGATAGCCTCTGTCTGTGCCCTTAGTTCAGCATACATTTTAGATGGAAATGGTCAGTGTTATTCTCTGAAAGGCTTCTGGACCTCTTCCAGGCATAGATGAAAGCCGTTCCCCAAGCCCTTGCAGAACATTGCATATGACAAGGGCTAGGTGGCTGGCTCTCATTGTTCATCAGATGCTCTTTGTTCTTGGACCTCATCTGGTCATATGTGCTTCCCCTGCCTTTGCTGGAATCCTATCCAGGTTGGATGACTGCAAGATCACAAGGATATAGATAGGAAACCTTATCATGGGTCTGGAGAGTGCCAGTCTTAGCTTTGAATAGGCTGTAAGTCTCTAGATGGAAGAAGGTGCAGTTGAGTCAGACTGTCCCTTCTGAGAGGTTCTCATGCCTGAAGCAAAAGTGAATGAGAGATCAGTTAATTCGACCCAACATTCCTGCTTCTGGTTCAACAGTGTGGCAGGATAAACACTGGATTGGAAAAATTTGGAGCTGTTCAAGGAAAGAGGAAAGTAATGAGACCTCAGGCATCAGCAGAGGGATCATCCTGGGAGCCAGGAAGGAATTAGTCTCTTCCTCTGCTCCATTCAGCCACACAAAATTGGCCAGGTGCATCATGGCAGTTTATTGCTTTCCTCTGAGGCATTAAGTTTTGGCTGCCATCAGAGAAAGGATATCGGCACACTGGTTTGGGATGGAAATCTCAATTTCTTTGAGTGGAAGCGCCAACATTTCACTGAGTAGGACTATCTTGGGGCCGGAAAAGCTTTTGCCTTAATGAATTTGCTTTTACCAGGAAAGGTCAGTTGGAGGGGAACATTACCACCCCATCACTTTCTGCCTGCCTTGCTGTTGCATGAGTGGTTATAGAGCAGAGGGACAAGCAATCCCAAACCTCGGTCCTTACCTGATCCTAGTTAGTCACTTTCACTATGAAACTGATCCCCTTTGGCTCCTGGTGGGGCTTTTATATACACAGTGTTGAGCACGATTGACAAAGATCCCAAAGCTTCAAAATACCTCTAGTGTAATGAAAAATGTCTGTGCTTACACTGGAGACCCAGGATTGAGGCCTGTGACAAGTTTAAGACATAAGGGAAACCACTGACTGGGTTTCCCATTCCATTCTTCTCACTTTTTTGGTTGTTTGACCTTCTTGTAATTTGTTTGTTTGTTTTCTTCAGTTCTGTGTATCACATTCAGACTTGATGTGACTGTGGAAGAGCTGATAGAGTTACTCTCAGGCTGAATGTTTATTTCTTTAGTCTTATGTGAAGAAAAGTTCATGGGCCCTTAAATTGAGGCTTAGTGTCTTTCTCATGTGTTTTTAGTTCAGCACTTGCTTTTAGAAAAAAAAAAAGGCAGCTTTGCTGGGAAAAGACAAGATGAGTCAGATGATTCCCTTTCACTGAAAGTTCATGGCTCTTGACTTTTCCTCCTGATTGTGTGCTCACCCTGTGAAGCATCAGACTGTGTTCTCACTGAATAGTCAGTCATATTGCCTCAGTTTAAAAAAAAACAACAACAACAAAACAACAAAAAAACCCCCCACAAACCAACAAACAACAGAACCGAAACCAAACAAAACACTACAAAAAGCAAATACTAGAAATCAAACTCTTAAGTGGCTCATGTTCAACCCTGAACCTCTGCAGCCAGCTGATCCACTGAAGTGGGACAACACTAGAGAAAAGCTCGGGTCCTGTCCCTACAAAGCAAAGTTTGTTTCCTATCACTTCCTCTTTTAATTAAAGAATGTGGCCTACATCCCTGTTTCAGTGGCACTGGAAATAAAAATGCTTCTTGAAAGTGATATTCAGCACAGCCTTAGCCTCCATCTCAGGAGGAGACAGCTTCCCAATTGCTAAATCCAAATCCTAGCCCCTCTGCACTCTTGTCTGTCCACAACAATGTCCTGAGAAGGACAGTCTGGAATGGGTCATGTAAAGATACCACAAGGACATAACTAGGGAAGTAGCTGCAGTGTGAGGTTCCTGCTCAGAATTGGCTCATGGTTCACTGGGGCAGAAAGCTGATGTTAGAAGAAGGCACTGATGTTAGGAGGCATGGTGTCCTACTGCAGCAAGATTTAATTAATTATCACTAATAACTGGAAATAAATGGGTTAAAAGTCAAAATGCCAGCACAGCCCTGTTTGTGCCTCCCTCTGAGCTCGAAAGCTGGTGGAGTGCCAGTATAGAGCCTGTATGAGAGCACAGCATCATGTCATACAATCATAGAGCAAAGTAGAAGTAATTAAAAACAACAACAAAATAAAAGGTGGGTGATGGAGAGTAGATGGCTGAAAGGGAGAAGGAAGAGAGTAGGCATGAAAGAGCAAAAGCTGGGTTTGGAGAAAGAAGAGTTATCTTGCCAGGTAAGGGTTGTTTTGCTGTGGGGTTTGCGTATGTGGCGTGATGTGTGGTGGATTGTTGTTTGTTGGTTTTTTTTTTCCCCCTCTTAAGTGTTCCTCATGTTTAATTTATACAATATAAATAATAAAAAACTGTGCTTTTTTTTTAACAAAAAAAAGCAGTGCTAATCCTTGTGGTATTCCACAAGCAACTTCCTTCCTGCTTAGAAAGGATCCTATTGAGAATTATCTGACCATTCTGGCTCTGCAGCCAGTTTTCCACTCCTGTCCATGAGTCAGTGAGTGGAGTCTGAGCTCTTCTTTTCCTTGGTCCAGCCTCCTGCAAAATGCATGACAGAAAAATCCTATTATGTGAGGTCTACTTCCTCTCATCCTGGGGCTATCTGTGCTGGAATCTCATAGCAGACCTAGAGAGGGAAGAGGAGGAGGTCTTGTGGAAAAAACTGTGATTTCTGAAGCCAGATTCAACCACACCACATCCATTTGGTCACATAAATCAGTTCTATGATGGTCCTGCCATCCCGATGCAGCTGAAGCTAAACAATCTAAATTGATAGGTTATTGTGGTAGTCTCCTGGAAGCCCAGAACTCCAATGAAGGATAGTCTAACCTGTTCATATGCCTTCTGTGGGAGCAGCAGTAATAAAATGGAGACAATGAAGTATAGAAGAGATTATTCATTCTTCCTTTCCCTGCACTGAATTGAATGGATCTGCCATGCTGTCACCAGGAATATGGGTTTAGAAGGAATTAGAGACATGGTAAAAATCAGTAATGTGTATCCTGTGCATAATATGGAAGATTTCTCTGATGCTTTAGGCAAGACTAAACAGTTCTGTCCTGAAAAAGAAGGATATAAATCTGAAAGGCTGGGTAGCTACAATCCCTGCTCCTCAGATCAGTGCTAGGCAATCGCCCAGAGAGAGAGCCAAGCCTCAAAGGCTATTAGCTATGTCTTGCTGGAAAGGCACAGTTCTGTTACAGATGCTGACATTTTGCAACAGGAGATGGGAGGAAATAAAAGTGTATTTAGGGAGATGGGTTGTAAAGGCTGAAGGAGACTTTTACAGGGAAGAAATTACCTGTGAGTGAAGGTGGAAGATTATACTGCATTCATGTATTTGGGATATTTTCAGAACTATGCTTCACTTGCTCTGCTATGCTCAGACTTCTTAAGAGAAAGTTAGTAAATTTCTACCTACTGAGTTAGAGGTTAGGAATCAAGAATTTGATACATGAACTGGCTCAATTGCATGAAGTTTTTGAAACGTCAAGTTCGAAAACAAGCAGCACTCCAATGAGCAGTTCACTGACCAAAACAGAATAGCCCTGGAACTTGCTTTTCCATCTAGGTCAAAAGGTGTTGTGTTGCAATAGGTAAGTACAATGGAACACATAGTATGTACAGACTCAGGATTGGACAGAGGTAGTCTCTGCACCAGAGTTCATTTGACCTCAGATGTCAGGCCACTGCATCATCCCTGCAGATGTGGCAGGTATTTGGGAGAGTAGTGTATTTGAATTTCTTGATCAGTGTGAAGGATACAAGTGTGATTTAAAGGGGAACCATGGGTGCATGCAAAGTGACATTTGAGACTTTCTTGTTTGGTGTCACTAACAACAGACTGTGATCTGCTGGTCTAGCTTTGCCTTTTGTCAATCATCAAAAGGGTAGGGAATGCCAAACAAATATAAGGGGAAGGTAAGATCTTCCAAGTGAGGGTTCAGCAGAGACAGCAGTCAGGCAGCTGTGAAGTGAAATCCACCAGGGTTTCTGCAGTGAGGACAACACAACTAACTGATCCCAAAAAAACCCAGGATGTGTGCTGGTACTGCATGCTCTGGCCAACCACTGCTAATGAATCATCCAGCTCCTGGATCACTCCCATGATGGGGATGGAAAATGGATCCAATCCAGAGAGATCTTGGGAGTTCATTGCAATGTGATAACCCTGTTTACTACTTTAAGAGCTCCAGAAATTCAGGAGGTGCTGGCAGAACATCTGCTTCTTTCAGGATCTTGCCAGCCACTCTTTGGAGATACTAGTTCAGTGCTTCATTTGTCTGTCTGAGGTGCCTTGGAAACAGCATATTGTTATCTTAAGGAAGACTAAACTGATCTAGGAAGAAGCAACTCTGCTTCATTTTCCAATAGAAACTTTACTAAACTTTCACCTTTTTGGCTCAAGTAATAGTACCAAGGCAGAACAGCTGGAAACCAGGGGTCTTACTGCCACTATCGTTCTGTTGATGTTGTTTTTTACATGCATTTTTGTTTGTGATGGTTTGGGTTTTTTTTTTTGTTTTTGTTAGTTTCTTTTTTTCCTTGCTGATCAACCTCTAGAAACTCTGAAATTACCTAAAGTATATCTGAGGAAGGCTCCTGATCAGACTTGAAAAATCTTCACAAGAATTTAAGAAGTCGCTGGTGCACATCTTCTGCAGGAAACAGAAATGGAAAGGAAGTGAATGGAGGTGAAAATAATCCCAGGGTTAACCAGAATAAGATAATGCAGATACACTGGGAATAAATGAAAACCTTTGTTGCACAATTTTTGTTCCACAGCTACCCCCAGGGGCAGGTGACCACCCCACCATGCTGGGGATGAGGATCTGTGCAGCTCTCCTCATAGATGTCTCTGTACACAAGGCTAGGAAAAATGGGGTCTTGGGTTTAGCTTCAGATTTTTGCTCTTCTGCAGGTCCTCCAGTTCCTCTTCTGAGCCTGTATGGATATTAAAATGTGTTGCCTGTTGCAGCCCTGCAGTAATTAAAGAGACTGATCAGTAGAGCTGCAGCAGAAGCCCCTGAAGAAGTGAGATCCTGGTGTTATGGTGGTAGGGAATGGCAAAAGTGGGTTGAACAGGGCTCAGCCCTAGACTTTGGACTCCTGCAAGCCCAAAGCTAAAGGGAATGCTATGCTCTACCAATATGGCCTATCTCCTTGACCTGTGGCAAATGGTTGAGGTCTTGCATGCTCCCAAGCCACTGAAGATCTGGACTCCTGTTGTCCCCAGCTGCAAAGCCCACTTGATGCTTGTGGGCAGTTCTTCTCTCTCGGGGAACTGTTGGCTGGAAGCAGGGCCCCCACAGGCAAATTACACAAAACCCAGGGTGACACAGCCTGGTGTGTGCTCCTCCCTGCCTTGCTGCCCAGGAATGGGTTGCTGGAAGCTGTGGGGCTCTGTGGCCATTTTGGGGAACTAAGGTATCATTTAAGGTCAGCCCTAGTGCCGTTTGGAAAGGAGTTTTATTTCCCGAACTGAAACAGCAAGTTCTGAATGTAATTACAGGATTAAAGACATGTTCTGGGGCTGAACACATGATTTATAAGCAAAGGTTACACTTTCAGTCTGTTTACAAGGCACTCTTGGCCCTGCTTAACCCTTTCTTTGCTGAGATAAATGTTGAGTGTGTTGCCCCTGTTATGATGGGTGAGATGGACTAGAGGAGTGGTCTTTAACAGGGGCAGATCAGGGAGCTGTTGGGTACTTTCACCCCACAGTAGTGGTAAATGACTATTTCAATTTTCTCCCCTTATCTGCCACAACTTTTTAACTAACTTAAAAGCCAAAGCTGTAACCTCAGCAGGAAGTCTGAGTTTTACTCTGTTTAGTTACATTCCTTACCAATAAGACTGCAAAATAGAATTACAAAGGTGAAGTCTGATGCATGGCAAAACCCTGGAGATTTTTCTTTGATTCTTCTGTCGAACTCACTGTTTGGAGGTGAAGCCAATGCCTATCAAACAGAAAAGCAGCCACAAACAACTGCAGTCCAACAATTCTAGGAAGTGAACTTCATTGTTGTGACCATCTCCCTTCACTGACTGCAGAGGGATCCAAGGATCTCCTAGCTCTGGAGAGAAAATGACCAGAATTTCTTGCCTTTTTTTTTTTTTTTTTTTTTTTGGGAGTGCATAACTTGCATCATGATTAAATAGGGCATCAACAGTAGGCCATCTGAATATGGGCCCAGTCTTGCTTTGAAGACTATAAAGGATGGAAAAATCTGCTTGTAGTCCTGATGAAGTAATTCAAAAAGTGAGGGTGTAGTATTAAAAACTTGCATTTTATATTCAGAAAGGTGTCAAATTTAATTTCCTGCTGTTTGCTCTAGGGATGACTGTCCCATTTTGCTGCTTATGGTAGCATTTCTTTGAGGTTTGGTGGATTTGAAGCTACCCACAATTTACAGGACCTACTTGAGGAAGCAGCACTTGTTGAAGACCTTTGGGTTACACATGCATGTACACAAACCGGAACTGACATTGCTCCTATTGTCCAGTTCATAATTTGCTATTTCCAGCTGGTATAAGATGCTGAAGCAACAAGTATTTTGCTGCAGGTCCGGGGTTCTGAGTTCAAATTTTCTTTCATGTTTATGGCAAAGGCTTCCTGCCAAACTGAGTAAAAAGGATACCTTGTTGCTCTGACTGAGGAGGTCAGAAGTTGTGGAGATGGCATGTCTTGTGTGAAACTGTGCATGCATGGTGTGGAATGTTCTATGGACATAGTCCTGACCATAAAGGGATTATAAGTTTAATAGGCAAAGAAGGTCTGAAAATAAATATTACCCACATTTTATAAGTGGAAATGGGTTTTATTTATATTCCTCAAAATATCTTGTGACCTGGGGAGGAATAAACCTGCTAAGCTTCAGTCTTGTGTCAGCAGAACCACGTGAACCACGATTCAGGCCCACAGGGCAATATGTGCATGGACAAAGACACGTTCCTGCAGAAAGGTTCTGGCTAGGCCAAGTAGGCTGAGCACCAGATGCCAAGCAAAGAACAGCTATGCCAGGTTTGCCCCAAATCAATCATCTTTCTTCTTTCCCACCCTTGAAGATGGACTTGAGAATAGCTTTTCTGGAGCTGCTTCAGGGAAGAAACATCCCTGTCCTTGCTCTGGCTTCCTCTGCAATTTTTGGGGAATGGGGACAGTAAGATTGTGCACAAGCAACAACTCAAGAAGCAAAAAGGAGAGGCGCAGGCCTGGGAATTCATGTGACCACTGGACCAAATTGATGTCATACTCCAAATGTAAGGATTTTTGTTTGGAATCAATGCCTAGAGCAGTTTATGGTCTGCTAATGTGTGTTGTTTTCTTTGTGTCCTTTAAAAATGGAAAGAGTTTATGAGGCTGGGAAACCTTGACATTTTTACCTGTGATAAACAACATTGTCAACATGAGAGAGGGGGCTATACCTTATGTTCACCTTGCTTAGTTTAAGGTTGGCTAACGGGTAACCCAAAAGCTTGATTCAGACCACACCATCCAGCTCACAGGTGGACCCACTGTCCTGGGGATGTGTTTGTTGTGGGAGCAATGCAGACCCAGAATAGGTCTGGTAGGGTTTATTAAGAAAGCTGCATCATTAAGCTGCACCTGCTGGTCCCTGAACACCTGGCTTGGGAATACAAGAGTTTGTCAAGTATGTAGAAGTTACCAACTCTTGGCTTAACCTGAGCCATTGCTCAGCTATTTTGGTTAGTTTGGCAGTTCTTCAACCATCTAGCCACTCATCTGTTTTGTTTCTATAGTACCAATGTCCCTAGTAACCTAGAGCACCAGGTTGCAATCTGAAAGACCTAGACTTTTAGGGAACAATGCAGCAGAGGACGTGAGAAGCTCTACTATTCGTGTGCCAAGAGCATTGTCTTTACCACAAGCTTTCCGTGATGGGTCCATATTAGCTTTTTTGCTAATAACCAGCTGAACAACAATAGTGGCTTTGCAAAGGAACTTTGCAAACAACCTTGCTTGAAAGCGGGTTTGAACAGGGCCATATACCTATAACTATGAATTAAAAGGGCAGATGAAATAGAAAAAAAGGAGACATCTATACAAGTTGGTGACTATGCAAAAGATACAGGGTTTATGGTGAATGTCCAGCTGAATAATTGCTCCTAGTGTAATGGTTAGACGGGCTGACATGGTTGTCACAGTGACATGCGTATTTTCTTAGTTTTCTGTGAGGTCCCTGGATGATTTGATGCACAGGTGACTTTGTTTAATGGTGCACATTTGTCACCCACCTCCCCTTGAGTTCATCTGCAGACAGGGTACTTGGCATTGTGCTAACACAGCACTTGAATGTTTCCAAGGGATTAACAGGAGGCAAAGGAAAAACATGGTGATAGCTGGTAAAAACTGATGGACTTGCCCAGCTTGATGCTTTCCAGAGTACCACACATTTCAGCTTTCAATCTTACTCTGTGACATTGACAACACGAGGGCATGTTTCTTCTCTGAATGTGTGAATGAAATGGAATGATTACATTTTTAGGTTTTTATTGGTGTGGGAATAATCTTTGTACAGCATGAGGGAACCCAGATTGGAAGATGGAAGCAACAACAGCTTTTCAGGTTTCCTTGGGCCCTGCCAGCAAGCATGGCACAGAGATGCAGAAAGATTGTCTTGGGTAGCAGTGAGAACCCTTTTATGCCACAGGGGTGTGTCCCAGCATTTTTATATTTTTCTGGCAGGAATATTTTGGAAGCCTCCTTTGCCTGCAGGGTCCTGGCATGCTGGGGAGCTTGTAGGCCCTCGGGTGGGGCAGTTGCTCTTGTTGCATGGAGGGGAAAAGGAATGATCTTGTGGCTCAGCCGCTTGTCTGGGTTTTGCGAGCTGTGGGTTTATTTCCTGGCTCTGTTGCTGGCTCTCAATGGGTAAGACTTGGAGTGGCAGTCTCTCTAGCTCTGTTTCCCAACTACTCATTGCATGGTATCCTGTTATTTTAAAACCCCAACCTGGCTGCAGTAAATTGCCTCCTATTACATGACAGCCCACAGCTTTGCTTGTGTCTTCAAGTGGGTAATTTGTGAGGGGACATAGGCCCTAACCACAACCCTGAAGCCCCTCGTCCCCTGATACTGGAGTCTGAGTCCTTCAGCTCTCATGCAATTGAAAATGAGGTGCTGCAGTGGTTGAGTCAGCGATTGCTGATAATGCCTTTGTGGTGAAGCTTCCCTCTTTGACCAGAGTTTTCATAAAGTCTTCTCAGTACTTAACTCCCCCTTAATGTGCCAAAGTATAGATTGAGTTGAACTTGAAATTAAGCTTAGTCCCTGCTGGGATGGGTATGGCAAGGTCTGGGCGGAGGTGGTTGTGCTTGCTCTAAGTGCAAGAGAGAAGGGCAGTTTGAGGATTTGTTGTGTTAACATAATTCATTGGGAAGGGACACTAAGGACCTGATTAATTCCCCACTCCTCTCTCCTTTTGGTTGGTACTACTTAAACCTCAAAATTAAGAGTAACATCACATACCAGCAAGTTTACAGTCTTAAGTGAGATGTAAAAGATGGATATGGAGAGATGAACACAAGGGCATGTGATGTGAAGGTTTAATTATGACCTTTATGAGCATCTCAGCCTTGGAGAAATGTAGGGATTTGTCAGGGCTGCTACTTCAGCCACACCTGGATCACAACATTTGTCCTTGGGCATGGTTTTGACAAAGGTGCATAGCCAAAGTGGGAGGAGAGACAATGAAAAAAAACCTGGAAGTGAGATGGAGAAACTGGAAGAATGAGATCACCAGCTGTAGGACAGTTTGTTGAGAGAAGTAAGAGAAAGCTATACTGCACACAAAGGACATAACCTTATTCAGGAGGTATTGAGAGCTCAGAAGAGAATACAATTAAAGGGGTGGTGCAGACATGCCTTAACACCACAGCAAAGCTTCCTCTAATACAAACTGCTCTCTGCTGAAACAAGGATATTTTTGTACTGTGGCAGTACCTGTAGACCCTAAATGGGAGCAGGTGCACTATGCAGATGGTGGGACACCCCATGGCTCTGAGAATCCAACATGTGAGATGTGGTCCCATCAATATATGAGAAGGGTGGGGGAGGGAGGAGGTTAGGCTTAAGAGACACCCTGAAATCCTGTGCCTACCACACTGTTTCATAAAGAAGCCTAGAGGTCTGAAGGTTAGTGAAGGAGTACAAAGCTTTACCCCAGTGGACAGAATCAGAAGGCAAGACTTTGGCCATGAAGTTTTCTACAGGAACTATCTTTTTCCGGGAACCACTGACGTTTGAGCTATTTTAAGAACAGACTGGATTGAGTTCTAGGAAATACACAGTAAGAAGCTGCCCCAAGACTGGCAGGGGAAGATGTCAGCTGGTCAAAGCCTTTTTAGTAATGTCGCTGAATGTTTCTATTTCCTTGCCAGTCCTGTGGACAATTAAGAAAAGGCTTGGCTGAGATGTGGGCTGTCATTATTGGTCTAGATGCTGGATTGGCTCCACATTGTAAAAATCTTAAAGATGGAGAGAGCTGTAGGAAGCAGTCATTTTCAAACTGTAGAGGGCATTCTGTAAATCTATTACTGGTGAAATCAAGGGAGGAAATGACCCTTATGCATCCATGACTAACGGCTTTTTTGAATGGTTGTATGTCAGTCACTAGGAGACCAGTCAGCAGCTCCATTCTTCATACATGTGCTTCCACTACTGTTGTCCTTTTTACTTCTTTTAAAGTTCAATTTTCTCTGGCTTTGTTCTGAAAGCTTGTTGAGTCTTACTGACTCCTGTTGCTGTCAAGTGGTGCTTAACGCTTCTAAAAAACTGCTAAAGTAATTGCTGGAGCCTTGGCAAATGTCAGAACTGTTAGGAGAGGGAGTTGGGTCTTGCCTCTATCAACCCAATGTATAAGTAGACAAGGTGGAGGAAAATTCAAAGGGGAGGCTGAAGGGAAGTGACTCATTGGAAGGCACTCAACCATGTCAAAGCACTGCTGGGGACTGGGAGATAGATCTGAGATAACGGGGAACCTGATCTTTTCTCCCCTACTTGGCTGCCTCCTTGGTTTTGGGAGAGACTTGTGTTAGCACTCAGTGAAATTCATGGTTCAGAGACTTGTTTTTAATTTCCTATTTCCACTGTGCTTGCTGGTTAGTGAAACTTCCACCCAGAAAGAGATCTAAAATTTGCCTGGGGTGACTGACGTCAGCCTGATCTCATTTCTGCTCACTTATTCATACTAGTTATCTCTGGCTTTGGTCTTCACTCATTCAGATAATTGCATACACTCTCCTTCAGGACTCAGGAGTCCTACCAACAACCCCTCTTGTTATCTTATTATTATTATTCATGCTAACAATGAGGGGGAAGAAATAACCTAGGGCAGATGGAGGCTCACAAATGGCTTTCTTCCTGCCACTCTCTAGGCCCTGTCCCAGCATCACATCATGAAAAGTGTTTTTATAGTGCTGTTCACCTACCCACTTTTAAACCCCTGCTTGATCCAGGAAATGGCCTTGCTGAATGGCTCATGATAATAATGCTAATGTATAATGTAATGACTAATGTTCAGATAATGTATATTGGGTATTTGTTTCATTAACGTACCCTGCAAATGGACTTTGAAGTCACCAGGTTATCTGAGAACCTATTTTGCCCTCTGCCTTGTGAGTTGTGTCTTGTTCCCTCTGGTTTCTAACTACACTATAAAACCACTAGGGTAGAGATTCCCTTTATTGGTGTGTTTGTGCTAGGTAGAGATGTGTTGTCTATGTATAGATCATACTTCCACTGTGGCAGAAGTAACAGCCTTACTTCACATCCCAGCCCCATCAGGTGGTGGGATTTACTGATGGACATCATACCTGTGTCTTATGTCCCTTTGACAGGGATGGTCAGAAGCAGGGAGAGCTTTTGTAAGAAAAATAAGGAGATTAGAACTCTTCAGCTGGGAAACTATGTGGCCAAGAGAGGATTTTATAGATATTTGTAAAAGCAGCAAAAGTATGAAGGAAGCAAATATAAACCCAAAAAACTCTTCAAAGTTAAACAAAACATCTCTTTGCCACAGGAGACTTTGAAGGCTAAAAGTTGGTGTGCATTAAAAAAAAAACCCCTCTTAACTAGATAAAGGGTTTTTGAGCACAAAGTTACTGTCTTTGATCACTGGAGGATGGGAGAGCACTCCAGGGAGTGTCACTTGCCCACTTATTCTTCACTGGGCACCTGTTACTGCCTAATGCCAAAGAAAAGATTTTGGACCCCTTTGGTGGATCAGACCTGGCTGTACTCACATGCTAATTAAATCAGTACAGTCCTGATCATGGAGCAAGTGCTGAGGGTCTGGCTCAAAGCGTGGCCTGCAGGGTAGCTTGGAGCAAAGCAGGAAAATCGGATTTTGCTTGCTTAAAATCAAAACCAGGCTTAGAAAGCAATCCCAGAGCAGGAGCACCGTTCTCCAGGAAAGTTTCCAAAACCAACTCCTGGCCTTGGAGAATAACATGGCAAGCCACCAATAAATAAATAAAGTAGTAAATGCAAAACCTGTATAGAAAGCTCCCTGAACAAATGGCAAAAATATTTCCAGTTTTCAGGCCACCTGTTTGTCATCTATCACTTAGAAAAAATGAGCATTCTTTAAATATTTATATGGGGAAAACAGACCCACCCTCCTGGGTTTGTATGGTGATTTATGCTGCAGCATTTTCAAGGTCATCCATTGCCTAAATCCCTTGTATGTCTGAGGCCTGGGTCCTGCAAGGAACCCGATCCCCATGATCATCTAGATTAGAAGGGGTAGAGCCTGTTTCCATATGTGTCTTAGTGTTGGCATCTGAATTTCAAATGGATTTGCTGATTCTTCAGCCTGTACTCAGACACCAGCATTCTTATTTGTCTGCTTCAGTGAATGTTTTTATATATGAGGGGGTTGAGGGGCTTTTGGTGGCAATATTCTGGAAGACACATCTTGGAGTTGCATTTCAGGCTCTTATGGCTGGCTCATAAACTTTCCCTGCAGGTTGGAACTTGATATGTTTAAGTTACAGCTCCCTTCCTTCATGAAAAGGGAGCACATTAAAGGGATCTGCCCCTCTGGGAAATTGGGAATAAGATAAATTCAGTATTTGCATCCACTGGTGTTTTGCTTGTTTGCCCTAGCCCCACCCCCTTCTTTTTTTTTTTTTTTTTNTTTTTTTTTTTTTTTTTTTTTTTTAGCCAAAAATATATATAGAGATGTGATATTTGGCATAGAGAAGCTTGGGATCAATTAATAGGTAATGGTTTAGACTAGAAGGATTATTCACCTTTCAGGAATGAAGCAAGAAATGCTGGATAAACTGATCTCTGGAGATGCTAATTTCCCTGTCTACAAACAGAGCTTGGGCAGCCAGATATAACATTTATCAGTTCTGCCCTGGCTGATGGTAGATCTCCAGAGTCCTAACACAATGAGGGACCTAGAACAAGTCTAATAGGCTTAATTCTCTTTTGTCTTCAGCCTCTACTGGAACATCTAAGAGGCTTTCTTCTCTAGTGAACATAGGATGTTCACAGGCCAAGCTTTATCCTGGAACTCTCAGCAAATGGAGAGAAGGGCATGGCCAGATTCATCTGCATACTTAAAATCTACTGGTTCTTGTAGGATATGAAGTTAGCCCAGGGAGGGTTGCTAAAAGGCCAAAGGGAAACCCTGTCTACATTGGTTTCAAACAGCACTTAACCAACCTGATTAGTACAGCATTTGGGGTTTTTCTAAATGTTACCTTGTTTCATTCACTGGAGTGGAAAATATAATGGAAGTATAATGGAAGGGGATTCCCTAGGGTTTCTTCCCCCCCTCAATTTCTTCCCTTCATTAGGCAAAAATCTGCTTTGTCAGTACAGAGCATCTTAGTGAGAGACAAAATATACCTGTGGTCGACAAGCCTCTCAACACAAGCTTTTGTGTTTTGCTTTGTATGGGGAAAAAAACCCGTAACACCTTGGCAGATCTATTAACTCTTTTGAGACCAACTCATCAGGTTGGGATGAGGTGTGAAGCAAGGGAACCTGTACACTACATAGCAAGTTGCTGATTTGGACAGGGGTAACATTGAGTAGCTCTAGAAACTGCCCACTGCAGCTACAACTTCCTTTGCCTTCAGCATGGAGGTGGGGCTGGAGCAGGGAAATGGATGCAGACAGTCTATTTCTAGGAGAATTGTTTGTAGATGAGTAGGAAGGATCCTCTTCTGAGCTCTGCACATCAGCTCTGCACCTCTACATCCTCCAGAAGAAGGCACACCACAGACATGGAGGAGTGGCAGCACACTTTGTGTTATTGTACTCTGTTTTCCTTCCGTTATAAAATTCAGCTTCAGAAAAATTGACTTGTTTAGCTGAGTTCAGAACTCCAGCCCTTCCATCCGAAGCTTGCAAAAATGAAGGATTTTCTTTGTTCTCAGCTTTGCTTGACCTTAGCAGCAGAGCCAAAGTAAGTTGGGAGCACAGTAAGGAAAATGCTGTTGTTGCTCGTTCTCTACCTGCTTGTCATGACTCTGAATGGATTTGCTTGATCTCAGACTACAAGTCTGTCTGCTGTCATTGAAAATGCTCACATAAAACATGAAACCACAATTGAATCCTGATGTATATTGGCTGAAATGAATGTATGTTCTTGTCTACCACGCCACCTATATCCTGGTGGAGGAAATTTTACTCCTTTCACTCTTCATGCACCAGAGTCTCTACACCAGATTGTCTCTTTCTTTTCTTGATTGTCTCAGCCTGGACTGAGTGGAACAATCCACTCTGCCTTCAGAGTTGCAGGTGTATCAAAGGAGAAAGGATCAATATTCAGGCACAAGCAAGAGTATGTGAGGAGAGTAAATTGACACAAGTCAAACAGAACTGGCAGAGGTATCTTAATCCCCCACCAATAAAGGAGGAACACAGATTGTTGTTCCCACTGTGCTGAAAAGCCAAAGAGCTTAATAAAGATTTGGAATTACTAAGGCCAGGATCTTGTGGGACCGTAAGCTGTTGGCATAAGGCACTGCAAGGTAAGTCTCCTCTCCCTGCTCCAAGTTAGGAGGATGTTGATTCTGCTGCTATTCCTCCAAAGTGCACTTTATTCTGAGCCACTTGCAAATGAATGGCCTGTTACAGTCCAACTTAAGAAAGCTGAGGTGGGATAAAATCACAGTCGTGCTGCCTGCCTTGTAGGACTCTGACAGTTGCACATTAGATTAACAAGCCAACATATTAACTGCCTATCTCCTGGCTTTGTCTTTATATGTATATGGAATGGTGCAGAAGTCAAAATAATTCAAAAGCTTTCTCCATATGTGTTTTTNGTTTGATCTTCAGCTTTTAGAACAGATGTTTACAACACAGTATTAGTCCATTCAGGTCAACATGGAACTGAACATGGCCTGGAAAACCCACCTCAGAACCAGGGCAAATTTCCTTATGCTAAACTCAGCACTGACACAGCCAACTATCATTGAGCACTAGGAAGCTGGTGTCCAATTGGGCAGAGAAACATCATCAAAGAGAAATTGATTCCTCAGGGTACCACACCACATCTGTAAAATGCTTGTCCCATATTGTCCTCTAGCATGTGCTGACATCTTTCCACTGACTGAAAGAGGTGTCTGAAGGCGGGTCATGACTGAATGCTGGTATTGGAGAGAATATCCCACTGCTGGGAGCTGAAATGTCTGTCTGTCTGTCTGTGAGACTGTGCTACATCAAGGCACCCAGCATGCACTGGAAAACCTGACCCAGAGAAACAGATCAGTTTCAGGAGTCTGGGAAAGGTCAATATTTGAAATATGTGAATATTAATGTGGATACAAGAACATGGAGTCCTTCTCATGGGCAGAAGAAAAGCAGCTCATGATATAGATCCCTCACTGATGAGATGGCAGAGAGGAACAGTGTGGGGTTGGCAGACAGGTGGATATCTTCACCCCATAACACTTCCATCACATAGCAGAGGTAGGAGCAGAGACATCAGAAGGAGGTCTCTGGTGTGCCTCAGTGAACCTCACTCTGACTTCCCGGGCTCCCCAATTTATTTTCTCTCCAATCTGGGACTTGGCCCAGATTGTGCTTGGACCATGAATGCTTCCAGATGTTCTCAGCCCTCAGGGGAAGAGGCGCGCCAGGCTGTAATTGGTATGCAAGCAAGCCCCATGCAAGGGGCATATAAAACATTACCTATCCCTTGGCCAGCACCTCCTGCCTGGAGGCCTGCTGGTTGCCTGTGGCAAAGGGGAAGAAAAACATCACAGCCTAGTGGAATGGTTTCTGTTATTGCTATGTCCATGGGCAAAATAGCCAATGTGCTAAGTGGCACCTGGATGGAAAGGCAGGAGAATGCAATAGGAAGAAGCAATGAGAATGAAGTCCTAGCCAAAAGCATTAAAAACCCAAAGGAAAACATTGCTTCTCTCACTGCTGCCAAGTTTATTTCAGTATGTGGCAACCTGGTGAAGTACGTTCCTTTATAGGGGAGGAATTAAAGAGGACAAGACCTTAAATTCCTTCCCTTTGCTCAAGAACTCCAGCAAACACCTCCTCCTTCTTCCCCCTCCTGCTGGTCTGATTTTAAGGAGATTTTAATTTGAGCCCAAAGTGCTGGAACATAGACAGGAAACGGCTTATAATTTGCAAAAGTGTATATAGTTTCATGGAAAAGCAACATATATGCCGAAACCTATGCTTTTCAAATTCTTCCCAGCAGTCATCTCTTCTGGCCTTGGGACAATGAAGCCTCTGTTCAGGTCTGTTTTCAGTCGAAATGGTCCATGACTGCTCTTTTGTGACCAAACAGAATGCGAGACCAAGCTGGTCGGAGCTCTCGGTGCCTTAATTACTTTGGGTCATGTGGCTGCCTCCACTGCTGCAAGTGGCAGAGCACATGCAACTGAGGAGCATCGTTTCTGCTGAGGGGAGACCTGAAAAAAAAACCCACAGAAAGGAAATTCAGCACCTCTCGGAAATCAGAGGCAAGGCTCCCATCAGCTTGGACAGGGCCAGGATGTCAGCCTTTGTGCTGGGATGGATGGATGTGTGCTTGCATTCACTGCGATAAGGTCATTGTGAGTTAGAAATGCATTTGGCTTCAGCTGCTAAGAAAATTGGGAGTCCCAAAGGCTCTTCTGTCCAGCCTTTGCATTTGCCCTAGAATTTTTGCAGGCACAAAGACAAGCTAAGCAGACAATGGCCTGCTTGACTGGCAAGCACAAATGTGAGCTTTTGCACGTACAAAGGATTGTTTGTGCAAGCAAAAATGTCATGCAAAATGAGGAGCATGTGGCCATGACAGGAGGGTCTTCAGACTGAAGAAATATCCAATCTGATCACCAGTTTGATTAAGGAAATGAGGGCAAAGTTTTGAGGCATGAAAGTTCATTTTGGAGTGAGAGGGAGGTGTCTTGACTAGAGTGACCAGGAGACATGTTATCTCTCAGACAGCAGGGGCTGCAGGGTGCTGACAATGCTGCTGTTTGGATGGGGACATTTAAAAACCATCCTTATAGAAGTGAGACACATCATTTTAATATGGACTACATTGCATCTTGCACAGACAGTCATGGCCTGATACTCTAGGCAAGCATTATCTCAGACGGTATAGATGTGCAGTTGTGCGTGCAAAGTGTACGTCTAGTTGCTCAACTAATAGTTGTGAAGCTGTCAGAATTGCATAAAATGAGGAACAGAGACTTTACTTACTTTTTTGTCACTGCACTTGTAGTAGTGGCTCAACTAAGCTTAGATGTTCAATTGTGCCCCATGTCAGACATCTCAGACAAGATCTGGTTGGCCTAAAGTATTGTACTGTTGGTTGGGAGTGAGACTGGGTTGGGTCAGTTTTCTGGGCTGTGATATTCTTCGGCTTACCAAAGATATTCACCTGGAAATCCTTTCAAATCCCATTTTTTAAACCAGTGTTTTGGAGTCCAAATGCAAAATGATGGTCTTGGAAACATGATGTAATATAAAGGGGCCTTGGGTAAAAAACACAACCTCCACGTTTTCCTCTCTCTAGGAGGTAATTATGCCTAACTATTATTAACTATTATGCCTAGGGTAATTATGCCTAACTATTCTTGTCAATTAGGCACAACCTAAATGTGGGTGGAATCTCATGATTTCAGTTTGTAAGGGGTCTATTTCTCTTTAATTTACAATTCCCTCTTGTTGCAGCTGAGGCTGATGTGGCCACTGTTTAGCTATAGCCACCCATGAATTTAAGTTGCATTCTGACCCCAGCAGATGCCTTTGAGGCCACACAGGCAGCACCATAATCTCAGGCCTATTTGTAAGCACATGCTACAACGCAGATGAAGGATGCTTGATGTTTCCAGCTGTTGTTTTGTGAGTGAGCATTCAAGACTGATGTCTCACCTTGACCAGTGGATGGTGGTTTAGGGATGCTATGCCTTTCCTTGAAAGGGTTTCTCCACCTTACTGTGGGTAGAGCATCACTGATGCATAAATTCCCATTTAGGGATTTAAAGTTCTTGTCAGGAAGAACTTGCCCTGTTAAGTGTTTGAGGTCAGCTGTGGAGGCTGCCTTTGACTTCAATGAGGAGTTACAGAAAACTGGATCAGGAATATCGTAGCTTCTGATGGGCCTTGAAAAAGGCACTGGGACTTACTGACATTTCTCCAGCTAATAACCTGCAAGAAGAAAGACTAGGACCTGGCTTTTGAAATGCAAAATGAAGCATTATGCAAAAAGAGTACAGAATTTAAATCTAAAGAAAAGTCAGATCCCTGTGGTTTGAGGGGCACTTTTCTCTGCTTGGGTTGTCTGGGCTGCTTTCTATTAGGATGAAAAGCTTTATCTGTCTAGGTTATGACAAAAGCACCTGCTTAAGGCATAAGTTGCATAGGAAACTAGGAATGAGCAGCTAGTTGAATATGCAAGAGGTGAGCAGGGCACCTATAAATCTGTCTTGAACAGAATGACTCCATACTCTGCAGCACTAAAAATCATAGGATGGTTTTCTTGTAGCACCTAAAGGGTAGCAGCCTCCTAATTTTCCCAGTAGCACTAGGCATTTGTCCCTTCAGAAAAGCTGCTGCTTTTGCCAAAGGAAGCAGAATACTGCCTTCAGGTTATGTCTGTTCCTCCTGGCTTGACTTCTGCATTTCTGGGGACTGCTCTAGGAGAGGAGCAAGAGAACCTTCAGCACGTGGCTGAAGTTCCTGGCCTCAAGAGGATGTAGACACACCCTTGTGTCATGCCACTAGCACAGGAGCATCTTTCAGGTGTAACTGTGTTGCAGGGAGCGTGGTCCATCTTTCCAAGACCTTTTATGAAGGCAAAATGCATATGTAGAGACAAGATTAGAAAAGGAGACACTTGGACCTTTCAGCACATACTGAGATCCAGAGTTTCAGCAGCTGAGAGAAGACAGATGCCAGCAGTTTGGTTTTGCTGATATGCAGGAGGAAAAACAATGGGACCTAATGAATCTGGTCCATTTTCAAGTGAACCTATTCTTTCATCTGTGAGCAAGAAAGAGTTGTTCATAGTTTTGGATATGAGATGAGAACTCATGAGCCAGATCTGATTCCAGAATTTAGGAGCTTTGGAGTCCCTGGGTGCAGCTGTGTCATTTCTAGTCATTATAATATGGTTCAGATCTCCAAAGAAGCCAAATGAGCCCTAGCTCTTATTTCCACTGAAGAAAAGTCCACTAAGTCCATTTGCAAATGTCCAGTAGGATGAGAGAGAAAACTGGATCATATCCTAGCTCTGGAAAGCCACAGAATGGTTTCCTGGTTATGTCATTAACCTGCTTGCCTCTCAGAAATAGATCTAAAATAATACAAACATTTCACAAGAAATAGCTTATTGACTTCTCTGGGACTTCTGCACCAGTCACTAGGTGCAACAAGATGCTGATGTTTGATGACAAGGGACATGGGTCTAGTGATAGCTAGCTGATCACGGACATGATGACTGAGTGGTCTTGAAAAAATGGCAAAATTACTTTGGTCCTTTCATAGTGAGGTGCTGCAACTCAAGTTTTGTAAAGTGTCACTTTACCCCTTTGCTATCAGAAAATGGTAAAATGTGCCAATTCTGTATCTTTAATACAAGCTGGATAAAATAGTATATTTTTAAGTGAAGATGGGAAGGGGTGTGTGGAGTCCAATGGCTGTGTTCCTTCTTCCTATGTCTAACAGTTTTTTGTTGTTGCCATGAAGCTGTAGCTTTTACATTCATGTGATCTTGATATGACAGGGCTCTTTGCATTCCTTTTCTGAGAACATACTTGTAACTTCTGCAATAGGGAAGAAAAACCCAAGTTAACGACAAAAAACCATCCAGAGTTCAAGAAACAAATAAAATATGATTCTGCATTTTTGTGAAGTCTCATGATATCCAAGACAACCCTGGGATTTTCTGATCCTCTTGGTATACGAGACCCCACCTTGTGGTGCTCTGACAGTTATGTCTGGAAACTCTACAACAACTGGAGAGCCCTTGAAGCTGGTACAAATGCCTTTCCAGATCAGAACTGCAATGAACCAAAGTGACCTTCACCCTCCTATGAACCCTAGGTCCTCTGGCTGTGGAGACACTTGCAAGCCTTATGAGCCTTGGGCAGGCAAAGATGCTCTGCTTAACAGGTCTGAGAACACTGATAAATGGCCTAAAGTCTATGAGGAGCTAGGAAACACCTGAGACCTGAGGGTAAGTGGGTGCTTTGCCTCTTTTTATCCCTTCTCCCTGAGAAGGTCACGGCTGGAGGCAATTCTCCCTAATTTTCCTAGCTTGCCTGTGCTATGAGCAGTAAACTGTAGAGGGTGCTCTTGCTCTGCCTGAAAACAAAATGTGCATCTCTCCCATCTCCTCCTTTCCTCCATTCCACCCACTCCTTTTAAATGTAAGAAAACAAGCGAGTCTGCTGAGACCTGAACTCTGCATTGGAAGCAAGGAGTCAACGGTGAAGAGATTTCAAAATATCCCCCTTCTCTGCCTGGCTGGGGGATGCTGGGGTTTATGTCTGGTCTTTGAGGGGCTGAGCTGCTGAAAGCCAGGCAGGGTGAGCAAGAGGCTGCTTTTTGTAACCTGTGCTGGAGAGGAACCCTGTTAGGAGTAGTGGTGGACAAAAGGAATGCTGCTTTCCCCTCACTTTTGGCTTGGCACAGAAGAGGTGTGCTGGGAGACTGAGATAGCAGCTCAGAATTGGGGCTGAGGGTCTTCTCTGGTTGTGCTGTATTGTTGCTGTATCCCAGGGAGGTCCTGCTGTTCTACAGGACAATGGGCTGTTTCTTAATCAGATTTGGGCCAGGGTGTTTATTAAAGCAACCTGGAGGTGCCTCAGCATTTCTAGCTGCTGGGCACAGAGGTGACATACACCCTGCTGCTATGTCTTCCCCAGGCTGGGGCTGGGAAGTGTATCAATGGAGGCTCTGCTGCTCTGGGCTTTTGTTTTCTCAAGAGAAGGAAGTATTAAGACATCCACAGGGACTCATCCCCATCAAAACTTGGGTCCTAGCACATCAGGTCAGATCTGTAGATACTGACTCCAAGGAGTGCTGCACTAGCCAGAAGCCCTGTGGTGGATTTTTCTGCTCCCTTCATATTTATATTTCAGTCACCAGAAAACCATTTTGCTTTCCAGCTAGGCAAAGTAATCTATCAAGAAAGTGTTTAGTTGATGTGTTGCTCACCTCCGGAACACTTTGGTGTGTGTCAGTTTTATGTTCAAATACAGCTTGAAAGTTTCAGAGAAAAGGGATTTTTTTTTTTTTTTAGAGCCACAGAAAACAGGTGGAAGGAAGCCTGAGAGGCAATTCCCTGCACTGACCTTCCCCAAGACGTTAGCAATTCAACTGAAAGCACTCTTTGCCTGGACTACTCTTAAAATCCCCCAGGGATGGACATTTCACAAAGTTTCCAGGCCATCTATTCCAGAATTTCACTCTTAATGCTTTGGTAGTAGTATCTGGATTACATTTCTCATTCCTCATGACTCTTGGCTGATCAGTCACCAAAGACAGAGGATTTTTTTCTCCTGCATTATGTGACTCTGCACAATAAGAAATAATAAATCAGTGTTGCGTTCTGCATGTGTATGCTGATTTGGAGATGGGCTTAATATGTGTTGTGCACACTATTTGCGTTTGTCCATGTGGAAATGGACATACCACTGAAATGCAGTACTGTTGGCAGCAAGGACTAGTGAAGGTACCACTATGACAAGGTGCTGAGGGTCACCCTGAGAGCTGTGGAACCTCAGCTTTTCTTTGAAAGGTGATCTGCAAAGATCTCAAATTAGTTAGGGTCACTTGTGTTTGATGATGACCTCAAAATAAAACTTTCAGCGCAAATCCACTTATGGCTTGGAATGAGAAAATGCATCATAGCATGAATTTAGAGATGGCTTTTTTTTTTTTCCACAGCACTTCATTCTAACCTATAAATAAATGGTCTCTTTAGTTCTCTAGGCTCATGCTATAGTCAAAGGTGAAGAACTGGTGCCTCTAGAGGATCTGTTTGTCCCTTCTAATATGAATGTTTAAGTTAGGGAGCAATGGAAGCAAAATGAAGTCACATCCCATCTATTTTTTTTTGTTGTTGTTTTACATTTCAGACTTGCAAAATTCATAAGGTTTCCCATAGACTAATGTCAGGCTATCCAAACTGTCAAAAACTACTGGTAGTCTCAACCAGTTGGAGATAGTAATAATTTGTGGAACAGAATTTGCTTACTTAAGAAATTCACAAATAAATCCCCCATACTAACACTTCTGAGAATACTGAAGTCTTGATCATGGCCATTTGCTAAGAGGAAAAAGCCACAGTCACCAAGTAAATCTCTTGTGCATCATTTGAATTTCTGTTATATGTAGCTAGCCCTTGAAAGCAAGCTGCTTTCTGCCATCCCCTGAAGACCTGTGGTCATGGAACATTTATCCATTTTTCTACATTATTTCAAAACGCATTATTACTTACTTTGATGAACCCTCAACATGAGTGCCATGTTTATGAAATTACAGATATCAAAGTAGAAATGTAATAAAGCTATTAATCTCCTCATCTGATCTCTCTGTCCACTGAAAGGATGAATCATTAATTATCACAACTATATGATTAGTTTAGTTTGGAATGTTTTAGAAAATGGGACCAGTGGTTTCTTTTTTTCCCTCCTGGGAGACTAATTTAAGGTCAAGTCATTAAGTCTAAGGATGTTTGTCTTAGATCTTTTACCAGGAGGCACACTGTGTTACTTCTGGTTAATCCATTTTGTAAGTGGGACAGATGAAAATATTGCTTCCAGAGAAGGGGATTCTTATGAGTGTCAACATTACACTTTTGAGTCTTCCACTAGTCTATTGCATGCTCTCAATTTGGTTTTATTTTAAGAAATAAGGAAGAAAAAAGTCAATACAACCATTTTTCTACTCCAAAGTTTTCCTTGTCAGCTGTGACCAGCTGGTGATTTCCATTTGGATTTATTTCCATGTATTTCCATCCTGGTGCAGAGATTATGGCAAAATATTTTTTATCTTTTATACTGCAGAAAGAAAGTTATATTCTTGGCAAGTCAGACACACCTACCTTCTCAGCAACTTTCAGTCAATCATGTGAGCTGTACCCAGTAACCTACACAGGGCAAACCTCTCCTTTGTATTGTCAAATTTTATATACTAAAGTCTCCATCTGGAAAGTCTTAATTTAGTACCCTGAGACAGAATGTGAAGTAAAAAATTCACATGCTCAGTCCTGTTCACTGTCCCTTCTAACAACAAGTGAATCTTCAGACTGACTATGCAGAGACCTGAACAAAAGGTGGCATGGCATTTTTGAAAGATGGATGGTGAGATCCCACATTCTAGGGAGATGCTAACTGCTTAAGGATCTAATGACATAAAGACAACCGTTGTATCTGTCTGTCTAGGTGGGAGAGTTGGATCTGGAGACCAAACATGGACTTTCTAATTAGGGATTGGAAAAAGGTGGAAGAAGCATCAGAACAACTTACCTGGAATCTGATCCTGGTCAAGATAAGGGCTTTTTATAAACTTGACTTAGTTTTGATCTCTGTCAAGAAGGTTTTATTTAATTAAAGACATCACACAAATTTCTGTGACTATAGGAAGGAGAAGATTAAGGGAATATTTTCTGTGCTACCACTGCGTTTTCCATCAAGACCTTTGCTTCCTTTGGTCTATAGCAGCACTGTAGAAAATGGGGTCTTCCCCCCATTATTACATCACTACTTTGCCAATTCTGGATGATGACAGATGCTTCTTCACAAGAAAAATAATTTTCATATGAACTGGTTAGTGGGAAGTCAGGCTTTGAAGAATGGAAGCCTGGTGACTGTTCTTGCAACACAAAGCTCTCTTAAGTACTTTAAACTTGAATATTGCAAAGCAAATAGAAGGAAGGTGGGAATGGGCTGTACAAGTTTACCTGGTTTCTTATCTCTTCAGTTACTGTAACCCTTCTAGCAAGATGAATTTGGTATACCTCACATTTCTAACTCAGGCTTTTGTTTGTTGAGTCATTTGTGTCTCAGTCAACAACTTTCTCCCCATTGCTTTCCAAATGTAAAGATCCCCCATGAACTCCACCCCTCCCTAAGGAAACATGGGGCAGATGTTAACATTTCTGAAGTTATTCACCCTCTGCCAAAACACACACATGGCTGGGACAGCAGGACTGTAGCAGTAAAATCCAGTGAATTCAACAAACAAAAGCAACACAAAAATCAGTGTCTTTTACCAGGTCTTCTGGCATAGGAACAGGTGAAAGATCAATAGAAGTTGGCCATTTTCATCTGGCTCCCATGGGAAACTTCTAACAAATCTTGTAGTCCTGGTTTCTAAAAATCCTCTTTAGTGTGTCTGAATGTGTGAGATGGAGCTGGAAATGTGACAGAAGAGGCATGGGCTTAAATTGTAGGCGGATCAACTTATAAAATAAAATGTTCCTAGAATAAATTTTCAGTGTTTTTCTCTGCAGCAAGTTCTGAATCCTGCTCCATCCTTCCTATCCCACTTGTCGTTTCTTTGCAATGATTCCTCAGACATCTCTGTAGCTGGTCTCCAAACCATGATGTTTCTATGTCCACCACAGCCATAGTAGAGGAGATGAGAAAGGATGTTTCTGTTAAAAGAAAGGAGCAAGGGCGTGTGAAGTGTTGGTCATGAGTTTTTCATCTGCTGAGGAAATTTTCTCACCTCTCAGGCAAGTCTCCTATGGGCAGATTCCTGCCTACTCCCAGATCTCTTTAAACTCAGTATCTTTTCTTCAAGGTGTTAAACCTCTTTTTTTCCCCCTTTCCTATGAAGAGTTGAGGTTATTCAAGCTGAAGAGAAAGCTCTGGGTAAATCTCATTGTGGACTTTTAATGCTTAAAGGGGACTTAAAAGAACGATGGAGACAAAATTTTTAGTAGGCCTTGTTATGAAAGGACAAGGGTAATACTTTGAAATTAAAATAGCATAGATTTAGACTAGATATAAGGAAGAAATTTTTTACAGTGAGGGTGGTGAAACACTGGAACAGGTTGCCCAGAGAGGTGGTAGATGCTCCATCCCTGGAGACATTCAAGATCAGGTTGTATGGGGCTCTGAGCAACCAGATCTAAAATACACCCCTGCTCACTGCGGAGGGATTGCATTAGATGACCTTTAAAAAGATCTTTCCATCCTAAACCATTCTATGATCCTTGCATGTAGTGGGCCTTCTTGAGCCTAATTTACTCGGGTCTTCATGCTCCCTCTCAGCAGCTTGTTTCAATGATTGATAAGAAGGAAACTAAGCAGGGATTTTTCCTCTGTCCCTGCTCCTCTGTCAGTTTAATATATTGGTGAGGGCTGGGCACAAAGGTAAGAAATAAATTAAAGGCTATTTAGTGATTAGGCATTTCTCATGCTGTAGGACCTCCCACTCTCTGGATACAGAAATCACTTTGCAGAGTGGAGAACTGCTGCTGGGTGGAATGTGTCAGCTGCTTACCAGGTCACGGGCACGTTACAGAGCCATTGGAGAAGCACGCTGAGGCGGTGGCATGAATGCAACCATATGCTTAGCGTTAAGCCAGTGAGAAATTCCACTGAAGTCAAGGGGGTTTTTGCACGTGCTTAAGGGCTTTACTGGATTGGGGCCTACAGAGGGAAGAACAGACTGTTGGTCCATCAGATGGGATTGGACCAAGAATCTTGCACCCCTCCTCTTGCCAAGTTCTGAAGGATGCCTCTGATTCACAAGTGATAGGAGGGAATTGGGTCATGGAAAAGAAGGGAATTCAGCTGATCAGCTGGCCATAAACTCCCTGGTTGGATGCTGATGTGAAAAAGTGACTTTCTCTTGGAGCTGCTTAAGTAGCTTGCTGTAGTGTTTTTATGTGTGCGTGTGTAGTATTTTTGGTCTAACTATCCAAACTGAGGTAACTCAGTGGAACAAGATGGTTGTTTTGCTATCATTATGGATGAAAAGCCATCAAATAATGATTAAGAACAACATTTGCAGAGTCAGCAGCTAAGTTCCCTCACCTGCAGCAGTTGCAGAGCAACAACATTGCAATGGGCAAAAGATTAACCACAAAGATTGTTGAAAAGAAAAGAAGAGGCTGGATTTGTCAGATCAAAGAGATTAAACTTGATGATTCTTAGAGATTAAGTTGTCTCAGGTTGATATATGTAGCCATAAAAGTCTATAGAAATAAACTGGAACTCTGCTGCCGAGGAACTGTTAGCAGCCCAAGGATATTGTGTGATCTTGGTTGAATAAAGAAAGAGGCTAAAAGAAGAAGGGGCATTTATAGACTCAGATCTGGAGCTGAGTTGCTCTATGGCTACAGACACATCACTTGTGTCTCATGTTCTCTCTCAGCCAAACCAGTAGTATGGACTCTTTCTAGAACTGTAGGATGACTGATGTTGAAAGGGACCTCTGAAATTCAAGTTAATGGAGAGAGACCTGGCCTCACCACTGTTCCCATGGCAGGGTACTTTTCCTGGGGAAATACCATCCTCTTTTCATTGCATTATACTCACTATATTCTTATAATGTCTTCAGTGCAAATATAATCTCTCAGGGGTCTACTCAGTGGCAACTCATTTAGACCCTGTATGTTTGATGGCATTTTGCTGTTACTTCTCTAAGATCTACTAGAGGGAAGAGTGCTAAATCTCTTTGTCTAGACTATTCTGGAGATCCACACATCACTAATTTAGTGGTTTGCAAAAGCAAAGATGCTGTTTCCAAA
>VYZU01007708.1:67291-83952 GCA_013401355.1 Ceyx cyanopectus | reverse complement strand
GTGGGGGTGCTTTGGCGGGGGGAGGTTGTTTGGTTGGGTGGTTGTTTTGAAAGTGCAGTGGTAGCAACAGATGGGGCAGTTGTGGTTTAGATGCGGGTTTTTTGCTGTTTCTCCTTTCCTTCCCAGGCCAGCTCTGATACTCTGTGTTTCATTGAATTTCCCTTCTTTCTCAAGCCTTTTTCTTGATGTAATGCTCCAGTATTTATTAGAGTTTTTTTACTTTCGTTACGTATGTCTTTTTTTTTTTTTTCATTTTCCATGTTAATACGTAGTTTCCTTTAATGTGTTTGGATATTTGTAATATTGAATCATAGAAACATAGAACGTTAGGGATTGAAAGGGACCTAAAACATCATCTAGTCCAACCCTTATTCTAGAGCAGGATCACCTAGACCAAGTCACCCAGGAACACATCCTGTCAGGTCTTGAATATCTCCAGAGATGGAGACTCCACAACCTCCCTGGGCAGCCTGTTCCAGAGCTCTGTCACCCTCACCGTGAAAAAGTTTTTCCTTCTGTTTACCCTAAACCTCTTCTGCTCCAACTTAACTCTCATTGCCTCTTGTCCTGTCGCTGGATGACATTGAGAAGAGTCTGGCTCCATCCTCCCTAACAGCCACCTTTAACATATTTATAGACATTGATGAGGTCCCCCCTCAGTCTTCTCCCCCTGTCGTGTTTCTTAGGATTCTGAATATATTTGAATGTTCAGATGTCCTTTGCAAGGGTGATTGAGTTTAAACAGTTCATGCATTTAACTTCTCCAATGTCTTTACTGCCCCTTCCTCACTTTCAACCTCATCATTTTGGATGAGAGGATGATCTAGTCTGATTTTTGGGGTTTTTTTGCTAGTTTAGGATTTATTTGTAACCACTGTTACTGACTATGTGGAGGAAGGAATTCTATAGGAGCAATTCCATTTTTTCACGTCTGTTGTTTGCCCAGTGAATTTCCTGTGCTTTGAGTGATGTGCTCACAGTAGTGGAACTCATTTTCTCTCTTTAGTTTTGGTTGTTTCTTTTGTCACTCTTTGTGATATTGCATTCTTCTTCTCTTTGCATTTTTGATAACAGTTTTCTTTTCAATAGTCTGTTTTCTTTTGGAAATCTCATGTGTAGTCTGATGCTAGTGGTAGGTGCTGTCCTCAGTACATTGCAATGGCCTTGTCTGTTGAAGCTTTTGAATATCTTCCCAGGAATGAACACCCCACAGTCTCCCAGATCTCTCTTCAGGTTTTCTAACTCCTTAATGGTAAAGGTAATAGCAATGTGTTTATTCTCTTAGTTTTGAATTCCCTCTATTCCAGCTCATGCCATTACCTCCCCTCCTCTGTATTTATGTCTGAGGAGGGTTTGCTTCTTCACACTCCTCAGAGAAGACAAAGCCAAGGAGGATCTCCCTGCCAGACATCACAGGGTGCATCTGGTTATACAGAACATTCTGATTAGACTGAAATATAACCTTGAAGTTACATCTTGAGGGGTCCTACTGTGTAACTGAATTTATTTGGACCCACTTGTTTTCTCACTCTCCACCTGCATGGCAGTTGTGTTTGCACAGAATAGTGTCTTTGTTGCAAAGTGGTGGAGGTATTGTGACTGAGCACGGAGAACGACCTCTGTGTCATGTGCTGGAGGATGCCAGAGCTGCTGACCTTCTTTGTTGTCTTGCTTGGACTTACTTGGGAAGGTCAAAGCATCGGGGCCGTGTTTTTGGAGTGGTGGTTGGAAAGTGAAGGAGCAGCATGTGGTGGTGAAGGGGCAGTGTCCTTCATGGGAGATGCTGTGCAGGTATGTGCTGGTTGGTCTGTACCATGTTTGGTGGTGGGTTTTTTGGAAGATCTAACTTTCTGTGTGCTGAGGATGTGCTATGGTGAAGAAGGTCTAGGCCATTATGGTCTAAGTACTGAAGCTAGTCCCCATGTCCTGTGTGCGAGCACAGGCAGGAGCATCCTTGTCCGGTTGTGGTCATTGCAGTAGAGCAATGAGCAGTCCTGGGCATCTGCTGTGTGTGGTTTATTTGTGGCTTTGTGGTTTTTCATGGGTGTGATCAATAGCACTGGGATGCTGTTCCTTGACTAAATCTTCACAGGCCTTGATGGGTGTCCTCCCAGCCTTTTTGCTGTGTACCTTGTCCATGCCACCCTGCTTGGTCCCCAGTAGTGCTGTGGCATTGCTGAATGGTTGTTCATGATGGGCTGGTGGTTTGGAGGTAGCTTTCTTGTCTTGGCAGTGGCAGAGGTTTGGGACGTAGAGGGGTGAGGTGGGTAGAGGAGAAGTACATGGGGAAGCCATCATTTGATCTTGGCAGCTCTGCACTCTGAGGGTCTGGCATCAGCAGGAGTTACCTGTGGGCTGGAGGGTCTGTGATGTAGCCCTAAGAGTGTCCTCCTGTGAGGAGCCTCCTTCTGGGACAGAAGGTGTTGGTTGGACAGGCTGCGAGAGGGAAGCTCATCCCTGCTTGCCTACACAGACTGTCTTTGCCTGTCAGATATCTACAGGATGAACAGATTTTTTTCTTCTTTTTGTTTAAAAAAATGTTTATTTCCAATGAGTGAACAAAAAAATAAATAAAATAAATATGCAAATAAATAAATAAATAGATAGATAAATAGATAAACTAATAAAGTTCTGTGATAAAACATCATTGGCATGAGAGTCCTGCATTGTCTGTGGGTACCTTTCCCCCTATCAGGAGAGGTGACAGTAGCACCATGGGTAATAAACACCAACCGTCTGCCCATCACCTGGCGGCAGTCCCTGGGTGTTCAGCTCATTCCCCTTTCCAGCAGGAGTGTGCCTGTGCTGAGGCTCTGGGGGCTGTGCCACAGCCCGGCCCAGGCCTCGCTGCAGTCGTGCTCATTTTCCCGTCGACGCAGGTGCCAGTCTGGCAGACTTGTGACTGGTGCTGGGTGCTCCCAGCCCAGGCTGTGTCTGCCTCCACTCAGCCTGCAGCTGCGTGCTCTGGGTACCCATGGGTCATTGTCGCAGGTGGGTTTTGTGCAGAGCGGGAGCACCTTGGATCTTCATCTGCTTTAAAAGGGTGTCCACATCTTGGAAACAGGCGCGAGCTCGGCGTCGGACGTGGTCCCAAGCACAGGCACTGTGGTTGTGGGCGCGGAGGAAGGCCTGGATGTCAGCGAAGTATCTGTTGATGGCAAGGAGCTGGTTTCGGGGCCTTTGTCCTTTGGAGAGCATGCCGTTGGCCAGCAGGCATTTCTCCAGGTGGTGGATATAGTGCTGGAGGCTGTTGAGCAGGCGGTGTCGAGCGTGGTCGTCCCATTGCTGGGGAGTGCTGGGGCTGCTGAGGACGGCAAAGAGGTGCTGGAGGATGCGGAGGGCAGCTGTGGCGGCTTGCTGTGGGTGGTGGGTTTGGAGGAGGGTGTCGGGGAAGCTCAGGGCATCCCGCTGGTGGTGGCAGGGCTGTGTGGGTCTGGGAGCCATGTCCTGCAGGAGGCGGATGCTGTCCCAGAGGAAGGTGTCGTCCTGGGCGGGCAGGTGGTGACAGGCGAGGGCAGCTGCGAGAGCCGTCAGGAGGAGCAGGAGCGTGCGGGCACGGCGGGTGTGTGGGGCGTGGGGTGCAGCCATGGTGGTGGTGCTGGTGCAGGAGGGCACTGTTCAGGGGGGTGCTGGCGGGTGGCTGGCTTTATGCGGTGCCACAGCTTTCCTTTCATCACCATCATCATGTAGACAGAATTTCCCTGTTTCCGTTTTTAGTTTTGCTTTCTGTTTATTTTTTTTCCAAGGGATTTTGTTTTGCCTGCCGAAGTGTGAGCAGAAGGTTGCCCTGACCAGGGAATTGGAGCTGGTTCTTTCCCGGGGCCGCCTTTTTTCAGGGTATGGGCGGAGCCCGTCTCCTGTGCTCTGAGGGTTCAGTGGGGGATGTGAAATACGGCAGCAACAGAGGCTTTTGGAGCAGCTCTGCTGGGGGTACAATTTCAGGGTTTCCTTTTCTTCTCTTTCATGAGTTGTCTTGCTTGGGTTTTTAGTTTCTTTGTCTGCCAACTTCTGTTTTTCTTATTTTCTGCTCTGACATTACTTATGAGTTACTGTATGTTTTCCGTTGTTATTGATAAATATTTGTAGCTTGGTTCTTCTGTTTCTTTTTCTTTATCATCTGCTGCTTTGCTGGTGGAAGGAGTTTTTCTTTCTCCACAAATATATTGCAGAGTATTTTTGGGTTCTTCTGTCATTTCTCCGTCTTATCCTACAGTTACATGTCCTCAGTATGTTAATATTCAGAAATAAATGCATAAATGTTGCAGAGTTGTTGCTTGTTCTATGATTGTGATTTCTAGATTTTGGAGGTTCTATTGTGTTTTGAATTTGTTGTAGCAATTAGTGAATATTAGGTGTTTGAGAGGCAGGAACAGGCAGGAATATTTCTCTTTGCCATGCCAGTTTTCTTACATCCAGAAAGTGAAAGTAGGCAGAGTCCCAAGTACAAGTCATCTCTACTTCCTGGGAAGCTTCCAGCAGTGAGAGGTACCAGTGGCTGCTGATATGACAAGAATGAGTGTTTCTCCTGAGGTTTGAGATAGGGTTCCTTCTTAATTTAACTCGGCTAATTAATACGTTTTGTTGATGCTGTAAATTCTCACCGTGTTTAGTTTGGTTTGCACGTGCCATACATGCTGTCTTTACTCTTAGCCTGTTGCGGGCTGCCTGCGTAGCAAACATCTTACAAGTGCCTTATCTGGTGTGCATGGTACCTAGCAAGCTTCTTGGTGGAGCTTACATCTGTTATGTAACCACTTACCATTTTCAATCCTTTTCTGTCGCAACACGGGATGGGGAATCAGTTTGATGCAAACAAGCTCCAAAGTTTATTAAGAAAGACAGTCCTTTTATATTCTTTTTCTTACAATACTGATACCACAGTCTTCTGTGATAGGTTCAAACAATCATCGTGCTAGCTAATAATTGACTGACAACATCAGCAGTTCTAAGCTTTTTCTCACATATTTGTTTAGCCCGACCTATTGTCTAGGACCTGCAAAGTCTTCTCTTATCATGTCTCCTTCCTGCTGGGGGTGTGCTGTCTTACACCTTTTTATCGACCAAGGTTTATGTTGCAATTGCTCCAGGGTCAGAAGCTGCTCCAAGCTGCCAGCACATGAATCCACACTTTTCCATCTCTCTTTTTGATTCTACTCCTGATACTTCAGTTTTTACTTTAGGCGCCTTCTCCTGCATGCCTTCTGCAAGTTAGGAAATACATTGTTTATAGAGCAGGGTATCTCTTCTGATGTTTTTCTGCAGGTGAGCATGAAGTGCAAAGACAAGTTGCTTGCAACCATGTTCTGATTTTTTTTTTTTTCTTATATTGTATGTGTTCATGTGCATGTGTGTTGGAGAGGGATATGCAGTGCCAGTGTGGTTTTCCCCCACCAGAGAAATCATCTAGATGATCCTGCTGTCTAGATGATCCTGCTCTGGCAGAGGGGTTGGAGTAGATGATCTTCTAGGTCACTTTCATCCCCTAACATTCTGTGATTCTATGATACTGTGAGAGGCAGTGTGAAAAATTGCAATCCTTAGACCATATTCTTACATGGATTTTCTTATGTTTTGTCTAGTTTAAATAGGAGAAAATGATGGTGTGTCAGTTCCAATGCCTATCCACTGAATCCTGTTCAGATCTTTTCTCCACATGTCCTTTTGTGGCACTTTTCCTCAGGAGGAGGTGGGAGCATTACTTTTGAATATCTGGCAAATTGAATGTAAATTGGGTTTTGTTTTGTTAAGTGATTCATGCCAGAGTTGATAAGGTGGAATTTCCTGGGAAGGGAAGGAAAGGATGATGATGAAATGTGGTACTGTTTCAAATTACAGAAATCACCTGCAGTGCTGAGTCTTTGCTGGATTATTTCATGTTGTGTGATGGAGGATTTGGTGTTGGAAACAGGGATGTGATGAACAGAAGTGTAGCAAGGTGAAAGGTGCTGTCAGCTGTTGAGAAAGCATTTGAGGTGCCGGGGAATTTGCTGATAGGGGTGTGAAGGAGAAGGTTGTTTATCCACTGCTGGGCAGTTTGTGGAAATGGGTATTTTATTGTTCAAACATTAGCTCATGAGGGATTGGTGGTGATGAGCAGTAAAGTGTGAGAATTATGAGGAACAATGCTTAATAGAGTTCCAGCCCCTTTTGTGTATTTCACTGGGAGAAGGAAGGGCAAACTTTTCTCATTTTCTCTCAAAATAAAGACAAAATGCTGCTTTTGTTTTGCTGGCATGTTCTATCATCACAGAGTACATGCTTTCTAGAGTAAGGAACTATCTTACCTTCTTATAGAGGACCTCGAAGAAAGAGCTCCACCCCATCAGTAAAAAAATAATGAACACTTGCTCCTAATATATTTTTATTTCTAAATTATATTCATATACTACTGAATTAATATGTATGTCATAAAAATGAAGAAAAGATGAGAGAAATCTTAAACAGCAATTTAATTTATTAACAGCACCAAACACATTTTCTTCATGCACCCCACTAGAGTGTCTTTTGCATCCCACTTTGGGAACTACTATCTGAGGTCTCTTGTGATATAGTTTAAATAAACTTTGCAGTCATCTGGTAGTAACTCTTTTTTTGTTGTTTTTTTTATGTTCGGTTTTCTTGTCTGATGTGTCCACCTTTAGGAAACAGGGTTCAAGGGTAAAACCTTCAGCCTACATCCATGTTGTGGTTACAGTCCTGGCCTGACACAGTCTTTGGCCTCTGATGGTCTGTTGCTCTTCCAGGTGCAGTCTTACTGAAAGTTGACAGTTCAGAGATGAGTGTTAGGAAGGGAAAGCATTTAGTTGCTGCTTTTAACTTCATAGAATCATCTAGGTTGGAAAATACGTTTAAGATCATTGAGTCCAATCCTTAACTACTCTATACGTCCCCTACTAAGCCATGTCTCTATGCTCCTCTAAGCACCACATCTACGTGTCTTTTAAACAAGGACAGGGATGGTGACTCAACCACTTCCCTGGGCAGCCTGTTCCTGGGCTTGACAACCCTAGCAGTGAAAAAAAAGTCATCCTAAGGCCCAATCTAAACCTCCCTAGGTGTAACTTGAGGCAATTTCCTCTTGTCCTATCACTTGTAACTTGCCATTAGCAGGTGAAGTATTATATTAAATAGCATTTAAAATGTCTGTAAAGTAGGTTTATTTTGAAGTTTAGGATCCAGATAAATCTACAGCTCTTCTGTAAGCAATGAGGTCAGCTTTTGCCCAAACATGATTTATTTCTTCCTTTTTATTTTTTTTATGTGTATAATACAAGATTCATGAAAGCTGTCCAGCTCTTGTTACAGTTGCACGTATTAATAAAGGATGTTGTCTCTTTTCAAGGATTACTATGGAATTACATTCCCTGCTCCTGCAACCTTGACAGGCAGAGACGGGAGCCTTGGTAATAACCCATACTCAGGTGAGTGCTCACTTAAAGACAGGGATGGTAAGAGACATGTGCTGGTTTCTAATGCAGGTCATCCTACTGATGCTGAAAGAGCAATTCTTTTTCCCTTCTCTAAGCGATTAAGCCCATCAGGCCAAACTACTCAAACCAAAGCAAACGCCTCCCTCTCAACCCTGCCACTGGTGTTTCTTCATGGCCTTGGTCAGTGATTCATATGTGATTACTTCTGGGACTAAATTGCATAGGCTTTGAGAATAAATGCACAGTTGTTACAGATGTAAATGGCAGTGTTGTCTACTGCCCTTCTAAAGCACATACTGGTGCTTTAAAAATGTTTTGTAGCTTAATCATTCTTGAAAATCAACTGGCTTGCATTCTTTTTTTTTTGGCACTGGAGTAGAAGCCCCTTAGCAACTCTCCATACACTGTTACTGCTATTTTAACACTTGTATGTTCCCAAAACTATGTGATCTAAGAAGCCCTTCCTCATTCCTGCGCTTGCTTGTCAGTTACATTAATTACATTAATGCCATCCAGGGTTTTCGGCAGTGATTTTCTTCCACTGCTATCTGATTACAGCTTAGAAATGTAGCCATAGGCTTTATAGTTCCTATAGTGAGGTATTAAGTGCTGTTGTACTTCTTGGCAACCAATAAAAAGGAATTCTGGTTGGGAATGAGATGGATGTGGTTGGTGTATGTCACCTCCCTAGAAAACTCAGGAATGTGGTGCTCTATAGGCTGACAGAAAATGCAAGTGTTTGGGAGTTTTCTGCTTGGTAATCACTTTTTTCAGGAGGCTGCTTTTGGGTTAATAACTGAATTTCCCTTCCTGCTTCTTCAATAAGGTGGCCCACGATGCAAGCCTTGCTTTCCTGGCCTTCAGCTACTGTCTCCAGAACTTTGGAGTTGTGAGGAACTGGACATCTAACTAGTCATGCTTGAAAAATAAACAGACATGACAAAAATATGCCTATCACTGTCAGTAAATCCTAACTTGCTTTCAGCCCATTAAGCTTAGCTAACCTGTTTAACCACCAGGAGAGTCCCACTTTAACCCGAAAAACATTTGCTCTTTGGCTATTTACCATACTTCTGCTTTTAGTGAGTTTTATTGCAACAATCTGATAGTAATGAATCTTCTCAGACTGTGTGAGATAGGTAAGTGTTGGTATCTCAATTTATCAATGGATTAGCCATGGCACAGAGTTCTGTGCCACGAACAGGCAATGTCCCTGTGGCCATCAGGAGCAGAGACCAGGGGAATGCTTCCCATGAACAACGGCAGGCTTTCAAGTGTAGGATGTGCTCTCTTCTGTAGTTGTCTGTTTGTATTCAGAGGATTTGAATCTTTTTGAGTCCTCCACTTCTGGAGTAGTTCTGAAAGCTTTTCCGATCAGTTCTTTCTTTTGCAGGTGACGTAACAAAATTTGGCCGTGGGGATTCTGCCTCTCCTGCTCCTGCTACCACGCTTGCCCAGCCACAGCAGAACCAGACACAGACTCATCACACAACTCAGCAGCCCTTCCTGAACCCAACCCTGCCCCCAGGGTACAGCTACACTGGGTTACCTTATTATGCTGGTGTGCCCGGTGTACCCAGTGCATTCCAGTATGGGCCCACCATGTTTGTAAGTGTCACAGCTCTCCTTTTGTGCCTCTCTGATTTTGATCTCTCCAAATATTCTACATCTTAGAATCATAGAATGGTTTAGTGTGGAAGTGATCTTCAAAGCTCATCTAGTTCCAACGCTCCCATATAATGGGCAGGGACACCTTCCACTAGACCAAAGCCTCATCCAACCTGACCCTGAACACTTTCAATGATGGGGAGCCCAACACTTCTCCAGGCAATCTGTTCCATTATGTCACCATCCTCTTTGTAAAATAAAATCTATTTCTTATGTCCAATGTGAAGCCACCCTTTTTCATTTTAAAACCATTGCTCTTTGTCCTGTCACTATAGGCCATGGTCAAAATTTTTTCTCCATCTTTCTTCTAAACCCCCTTGAAGCACTGAAAGTCTGCAATAAGGTCTTCCCAGAGCCTTCTCCAGGCTGAACAACCCCAACTCTCTCACCCTGGCCTCATAGGAGAGGTCCTTCAGCTCTCTGATCATTTTGTGGCCTCCTCCAGACCCACTCCCAACAGGTTCCATGTCTTTCTTGTTCTGGGCACTCCAGAGTTGAATGCAGTACTGCAGACAGGCAGTCTCAAGATCAGACTACACTTATCTTCCCCAGTCTACAGAGAATCTTTAGAAACAGGCAGGCATGAGAAGATAGAGAACTGCAGTCTCTTCCCCAGGAAATCAGGATATTGAAAAAGCCAGACCTCACAGACTCACACACAGGTTACTGTACAAAGCAGAGAGTTGCAGCTCATGGACTCAGTCCTTACGGGTCTCTGCAGAGTAAAGACTAGAACCCAAGCTTAGTTATTGAGCTGAGAATGCCTGCGATATCCTTTTGAGGATGGAGACAAGCCCATTAAGTCAGAAAGCAGTGCTGGTCTCAGGAGAAAGGAAGAGGTGATGCTGCAGGCAGAAGGGTAGATCAGGGTCGTGTAGGACAGTGTTTTATAAAGCAGTCTCAGACAAGAATTGATGTTTCATTTGGTTATGGAGGGAGAACACTGTGGTTTCTCCTTTCTGGATTTGTGGGTAAGAAGAGTTTCACATTTTGATTCAGCCTAGGAAAGAAATAGCCTATTCTGAGACAGAGTTGCACTGCCATCAGGGGGTTGGCTCTAGCAGAAAAATTGGGGTCTGCACAGATCCACTGCAGAAGTGTGAGAGCCGTGTCCCATGCCATCCCGCTGCTCCCAGCTCTGGATTAAGTTTCCCACGCGGAGGAGGAGGTGCCTTCCCTACTAGATGGCAGAGGGAGCTTGTGTTCCTCACACCCTTCCTCATCTAAGGGCCTCTGTGTCCCCTCCCTTTGTGCAGGTACCTCCAGCCTCTGCTAAGCAGCACGGAGTCAACCTGAACACTGCATCCACTCCTTTCCAGCAAGCGAGCGGCTACGGACAGCACGGCTACGGGGCAGGTACGCCGGCCACCGCGCTTGCCACACGGGCGCCCGCAGAGCCGCTTGCACCCTGTAACCCCTTGTCTTGTGCACACCGGCAGGCTACGAGGACTTAACGCAGGGAACGGCAGCTGGAGATTACAGCAAAGGAGGCTACAGTGGATCAACTCAAGCACAAAACAAATCTGCTGGCGCTGGACCTGGGAAAGGTAACCTGTGAGACTCGAGGTTGCTCTTGAGTGGGGTTGAGCAGGGCAAGCTCCCAGCGTTTCCAGGGCTGTGCAGTCAGCACAGCAGCCAGCTCTAAACGGGGTCTTGGTCCAAGCTGTGTCTCCATCTCCCGTGTACAAAACACTTCTGTAATGGCCCGGGTGTTCCTTACAAACCTCACGGCTGAACTTCGCATAAGGGTTTGTGTGACTGGTGCTCAGCTATGTCCACGGCTGTATTTGGGAGAAATGCTGAGCTGCTTCCTCTGCTCACGTCTTGTCTGCAGCCAGGTTGTGTTTCTGAGCACAAAGCAGCTGGATAGTGCTGCTGCAATGGACCCCTGCCAAATGATGCCTACATTTTTAGTTTCTTGATAGGCACCTGAGACCGCCTTATGCTAGGGGTGAGCAGGGCAGCTCACGCATCTCTGGCTGTTGTTTCAGCTGCTCTCTGTACACACTGTAACTTGTCGCATTGTTTCATGCCTGGGAATGTTTGCGACTGTAAAGGCTGAAGAATTTATTCTGCACATGCTGGTTAGGCTTGAGAAATGTGTATTGAATTGCTTAGCACTAACTAGTTCATCCTGGGGCTTAAGCAAATACCAAGCAATTGCTGTGAACTTGAAACACCAACTGGACTGTCTTCGGCCAAGAGCTGGTCCCTGTCTCCTCCGTGGAGGAGCAATCCAAAAAGAGAAAATGTCATAGGAAGAGTTACAGCCTTAGAGTCCAGTCCCCTGATTCACTGGCCAAAGGAACCACTGGCTTTATTCAGATCCAAGTGAAATGATTACAGCCAGTCTTTACAAACCTGTGAATTAGTGGCTGGTTTGAGAGCCACCTTGCTGGCAAGCGGGTGTTTCTGAGCCTGTCGTGGTAGCAGCTGGCTCAGGTGGAAGTCAGCCTGAGTCTTAGTAATTCTGTCAGGGCAGAGAAGCATTGCAGACCTCACCCTTCTGCAGATGTGAAAGGACAAAGGCTCGTGTGTATCAGATGCTGAGTCTCATCACTCAGCGCACTACTGGGAAGCTCATGAATGCTGCAGTAGAGCCAAATGCATCCCTAATCCTAGGGGAAAGCTGGCATTTTGCCATCTTGAGTGTTCAGTGCAGCCAGCTGCTGCCTGGTGAATTGCATTTTGAATCCAAGTGGTAAATGCTGGGCTGTGGATGTGAGTTATCCAGTGGACTAGTTTCCCACTTTGCAGTGGGAGCAGGGAATCTGTACAAAGTGGGATCAGAGCACAGAGAGCCCTGCTGGGCTGTCTGGCAATAGCAGCAGAGCCTGTGGTGCAGTGACTGTGGACAAAGGGAGCCTAGCTGAGCCAGGAGCAAAGCATGGGGCTCATGGCAGGTGGTCCTTGACCTCATCGTTGTCAGTGGCTTTTGTTTTTGTTTTTCAGGTGTTTCAGTGACCTCAAGTAACACAGGTGTGCCTGACATCAGTGGCTCAGTCTATAACAAGACTCAGGTGAGCAGTGCTGGACTCTCCTCCTTGTCCCGAGGTCTGGCTGCTGGCTCCCAGACTGTACCATCTCAGGGCCATCAGGCCATGGCAATGCTTAAACAAACTTTGTTTGCCATTGGAGGGGCATCTTGCCCTCTGTCCCACTGTTCCTGCCACGTCAGCTCCTGACAGCAGCTGCTGGCATGGGCACAGGGCTCTGCTGCCACATGTTGCCCACACCACCCTGTGTGAGTTGTGTCCTGGCTGCAAGTGACTTGTGATGATGCCTAGTGGTTTTAGTCAAAACAGCACCCAAAGCAGGTGAGCTGAGAAGCTATTTGCTTTTCATCTGAGACACCAGCCAGTAGTGCCCCTACTCAGGGAAAGCAGAAGGTCCTTTGACAAGCTGTCGTGCACACTGATTTTACATTCAGCTCCTGTCTTCTCCTCCTTGCACCCTCAGCCAGGGGAACTGGTGTCTGGCTGTGATCCAAGCTACCTGTAGGAAGATGACTCTTGGCTCCATGTTTAGTGTTAGGAGCCAACCTCTGGCCAGGGGGAGGAAAATCCTATTGCAAGTCCTTCTCAC
The DNA here is from genome assembly GCA_013401355.1 of Ceyx cyanopectus. Lineage (NCBI taxonomy): Eukaryota > Metazoa > Chordata > Aves > Coraciiformes > Alcedinidae > Ceyx > Ceyx cyanopectus. Next base: position 71,269 of record VYZU01007708.1, on the reverse strand, counting down.
ATTTTTGTTGGGCTGCCCTGGGGTAGGTTGAGTAATTCCAGGCTGAGCCTCTTCAGTGTGTGAAGGACTGAATCCAGGCAGCTGCTCCTGTCCCGTGTCCCACCGAGTAAAAGAAGTCAGGGGGGAAAAGGAGCACAGTAGCTGTGGAAATAAAACGTTGGTGCAGAAATATGTGTGAGAACAGGAGCTGAAGCTCATTTGCTGAAGTGCACGCCAGCGTTGGATGTGACTTGGCTCTCTGACAGGGCTGGTGAGTGTTGGGTCCGGTCTGTCCACCGCGGGGCGCTGGCACTGGTCTGATGCTGTCCCCCTCTCCCGTGCAGACGTTTGACAAGCAGGGATTCCACGCTGGCACACCGCCTCCCTTCAGCCTGCCCTCTGCCCTCGGATCGACTGGGCCCCTGAACCCTGGTGCTGCTCCGGGTTACGCTCCAGCCCAGTTTCTCCATATCCTGCCTGCACATCAGCAGCCTCATTCCCAGATGCTGCATCACCATCTTCAGCAAGATGGGCAGGTCAGTCGGCCCCTTTTGCCTCTGCAGTGTGCCTGAGGGCACATCACAGCAGGGCCCAGGGTGGTATTGCTTTCTCCTGGTTTTTGCTTTGCTCATTGGAAAAGGGCTTTTACAATGACTGCAGTTGATCAGCCTGGGGAATGAACCTCATGATGCTCCATGGGAGGAATTGCCAAGTCCTGCCCCTGGGAAGGAAGAACCCCATGCACCAGTACATTGGGGGGAAAAGCAGCTTGCAGAAAAGGCCTCGAGGGTCCTGTTGGACGTCAAGCTGAGCCAATGATGTATATAAATACCTGAAGAAAGGGTGCAAACAGGCGAGTCAGGCTCTTTCCAGTGGTTTACAGTGACAGGACCAGAAGTTCCCCCTGAACATCAGGAAATGCTTTTTCACTGTGAGAGTGACCGAGCAGAGGCACAGGCTGCCCAAGTAGGTTTTGGAGTCTCCATCCTTGGAGCTGTCTGGACACGGTCCTGGTCAACTGGCTCTGGGTGACCCTGCTGGCGCAGAGGGTTTGGACAATATACCCCAAGAGGTCCCTGCCAGCCTCATCCAGCCTGTGATCCTGTGAAGGTGCCATCCCACTGTGGGGTGTGGAGTTGGCTGTGAGGTGTGAAGCTGAGGCAGGTGCTGCTGTCCCACCCATAGTAGGAGAGCAGGACATGAGCACTCGTCCTGTAACTCAGGTGATAATCAAGCATCCTTGTGCAGGCTGCATGTCAGCTCTGATTTGGTTTCACTGGCCTGTGTGTTTTCTATCTTTCTATAAATTTTCCCTGAAAAAACAAGAGTGTTCTGCCTTAGGGTTCAGAAATATGAAGCGACTTCTCTCTGACATCCTTGGCTGGTGCACCACTTCAGGCACCTTGAGAGAGCTCCTTTGCTGCCCCCAGTCCTGCTCCTCTCCTTCCTTGTCCTTTTGGCTGTCTTGGGTGTGTGGCGTGTCCCCACACCCCTGCTTGGTGCCTCTGTGGCCTCTCATCCTGGGTTGTGAGATGTGGGGACACTTCAGGACAGAAATGGATCTGTTCACAGGAGCATCGCTGTGCCAGGGGTCTCAGGGCTGTCCCCAGGGGTGGCAGCTCATCTGGTGATGTTTCTAGGTGTTCATCCTCTGGGGAGAAGTTGTGCTGTGGCAGCTGATGCCCAGATCTCCTTTATTTCTGATTTCTAGGGTGGATCTGGCCAACGCAACCAACCCAGCACCATGCAGCAAAAGTCTCAGGCTACCAAAACCGCCTATGGCACTTCTCCATACTGGACAAACTAAATCTGAAACAGGGGAGGAGGCAGAGAACGAAAGGAGAAGAGGAGGAGAAGGAAAACAATAGAGGAGAAAAAGAAAAAGAAAAAAAGAAAAAAAAAAAGCCGAAGCCCATTCCTGGAATTACAGCAGAAGAAATAACTGCTCAGCCAAACGTCAGCGGGGAGAACTGCAGCCAGCCATCCTCTGTGTGACTCGCCCGCTTCCTCTTTGAGTTGCTGTTGTATGTAATATATTTATGTATGTATTTGTAAATGTAATAGAGCCTAAATGTGGTTTTCTGCATCCTGCAGCCTTTTCTGGTTTGTTTTTGTTTGGGTTTTTGTTTGTTTGTTTTGGTTTTGTTGGGTTTTTTTTAACTGATTATTCACTTCACATCTGCACCAGGGCATCCTTCTTTGCTCTTTTTTGTTTTCCAAAGGTCTACGGAACACATGATTCTGTCACAGGGAAATGGTGCCGTGGTTTTTTTTTTTTTTTTGTTTGTTTTATTAAGCTGGAGCCCATTTATTTAATGCAGTTCTAAGTTCAGGCAAATGAGGAGACCTGCCTTCCTCAAAAAAAAAAATTAATCAAGATGTGTCCTGTTCGTTTGGTTTTTTGCCCTGAGCCCCAGTAGAGCTGTTACTTTAAAGAGGAGAAAAAAAAAAAAAACAAAAAAAAAGAAGAAAAAAAAAAAAGAAAAAAACGTGTTTTGTGGGCCTTTCATTTTCTTTNGTGTTTCCTGGAACCTCCTTTGCATCATTAGAGGCAAAAACTATGTAGCGGTTTCTAAAATAAAAGTATAAGCTGTGTCTTTTACCTCTCTTTACCCTGAGCCACCCTGCCCAGGAAAGCCAGGGCTACTGGATGGGAATTTCACCTGTCCCTCCCCACTTTTTATAAAACAAAGACCCTGGAGGCAGCTCCTGGTCCTCCTTGTCCTGCACCAGTGCAGTGAATGTTTAGGAGTTTCATTTCTTTTTAGTCCTTCCTCCACCTAATAAAGATCTGAGTGTATCACTGGTGTTTGTCTGCATTTTCAAAGGCTCCACAATTCCGGTTTTACGGCCTTTCCAGCAAAAGCTGAGCTGGGAGGGTAAGAGCAGCAGAGGGGGNAAAAAAAAAAAAACAAAAAAAAAGAAGAAAAAAAAAAAAGAAAAAAACGTGTTTTGTGGGCCTTTCATTTTCTTTTTTTCTCCCCCCTCCCTCCTGCTGCAGAAGATGAACTCTCATGGGCAGTTTGGTCACTGGCCCTCAGCTGCAGTCTCACCTTTTACATTGTCCAATTTTTAAATAATAATAAAAATTAAAAAGACAGGGGGTTATTTTTTTGTTTGGTTTGTTGTTTATTGTTGGGTTTCTTCTTNCACCCCACCCCCCATCCCCCCGTTGTCACCCATCTCAACTTAGATAGACATTACACAAACACAACAGCAAAACCCATGGTCTCTTGCCAAGGTACATTTCTCAATCAGCTCATTCTTTAGTCTCAGGTTCAGGTAGGCAGCTGGAACTCAGCAGCTTTATTTTCTGATAACCTTAAAGGTATTTATGTATAAACATGGCTAGGGGAGCAGCGCTCAATTTGGGAGTAACTGTTATTCAAAGCTTTCAGTAACCCATGCCAAATAAACCAGCTCAGNGTCCTTCCTCCACCTAATAAAGATCTGAGTGTATCACTGGTGTTTGTCTGCATTTTCAAAGGCTCCACAATTCTGGTTTTACGGCCTTTCCAGCAAAAGCTGAGCTGGGAGGGTAAGAGCAGCAGAGGGGGTTGCAGAGAAGACAAATACCGTGACAAAGGTGAGTGTAACTCAGCACTGAGAGATCACAGGCACCTTCAGCAGGGATGGGATCCCAGACTCCTGCTGGAACATCATCTCTCTGCCTTGGGTGTCTTTGGGCATCATGCTCTGAGTCCCTGCTGAGCAGCTGGGAGTAGTAAGGAGGGAGCACAGCTGCATCACTCCCCTCCCTTACTTTGCCCATGAGGCCTGTGGCCTCCACCAAGAGGAAGGTCAGAGGTGCAGAGGGACCAGTCCTGCCCCACATGCATCCTCCTGAGCACCCTGGGCCTGTGCAGTAGAGGTGGTGGGTACACGTGGAGCTGTCTGTATTCAGGCAGCAGGTGAGGGTCTGCTGTTGCCCTTCCCAATTCAGTTTCAAGACCCCCAAGAAAAAAAAAAAAAAAAGCTTCTACTTTTCACTTTTAAGAG
>VYZU01007708.1:27641-63725 GCA_013401355.1 Ceyx cyanopectus | reverse complement strand
ATACTGAAAAAAAAAAAAAAAGGAAAACATCTGGAATTTCAGCTAAGAAAACTACCAAGAAATCTAGTGTACCCTGCTGGTTTCAGAATGGTTGAAAACTGCATTTAAAGGGGCATGTAGTTACAAATGTAAACGCTAATATTGGCTGAGACAGGAGAAAAGGGTTTAAAAAAAAAAAAAAAAACAAAATACACAAGTCAGGTAAACATTTTTTTCTGCAATCTCTTAAATAGTTTCCAAAAAAAAAGAAAACCAAACCCTCCTCCTTCAGCTTGTGTCTGAAGAAGAAGAAACTAGCAAGTCAACAAGCAAGGACACTCCACAGGACAGTGGGGAAGAGAAATTTCGCCTGGCTAACGGAGGAGCTCTCAAAATCAGTTGCTTTTCCCTCTTTAAAGAAATGGTAACAGAAGAGTCATGGCAATGCACCTTACAACACCAAGCTTGAAATACAGGTTGCTGGAGAATCTACAGTGAAGGTGGTCAAAGTACTTGGGAAATCCTGAAAGATGCAGTATCCTCATTTCAAACCAAGTCACCAGCACAGCCGGCGCAGCCACGCTCGGCTCCTTCGCCCCCCAACAGCCCTGCCCCACCGGACAGCTCGTGTCCCTGCCCCGGGGCTGCCCCCAGACCAGCCCTGCAGCCAGCCCGGCCCTGGCCCGAGGGGAGCAGCGCTGCCGGCTCCAAAACAAAGCACCGGGGGCTTGGTCAGTCCTTACTGGGAGGATGAGCCGAAGCAGCCACTTCAGAAGGGGCCCACCTGCCTCCCCCAGGTCGCTCGGGGACAGGGATCATCACTCCACAGAAGGCAGAGGGACGCGCCCCCGCCAGTTCCAGGGCCAAGGCTCAGGGGGCAGTTCCCGCTGCAGCAAATGCCAGCCCAGCAACATTGTGAAGTGACGTTTGCTTTGCACACTGCAGAGCCCCGCCAGCCTTCCTCCCCCTACCAAGGGCTGTCTTCCCCTCCTTTCCCTCCAGGCAGCACTCGCTGAGCTTGCTCACCCTCATCTTAACCCTCACCCACCGCCAGCGAGCTGATCGAAGAAGAAGAAAGTGCCCCCCGGGGGATAGCCGCTGGTGAGGTACCATTGAAAACCCTGAGATACAGAACGGGGAGGCGTCAACTGCTGTCTGAGCCCGCAGCTCTCATCAGGGCAATGGCCTCTGAATCCATGGGGACAGAGGGTCTCACCCAGGCAGAGCCTTGAGGTGCCAGGGCTCAGTGCAAGGGGTCAGGGCTGGCTGCTGATCATGCAAAAAGGTCAGTTTTCCACACAGCACCACAGCTGAACCAGAGCAGGGCAAGGCAACAGAGTGAGATGCTGAGGGTTCTGCAGACAAAGCACATGGGTCGCCCCACGCACAGGGGAGGGCCCTAAAATCTGCCAAGGGCTCCCAAAACCACGCATGCGTCATGTTCAGTGCACCAGCTGAAGCATGCTGCTAAGGAGACTGTCAAAGCCTGCTGCTGGCTGCCCCTGAGCCTGAAGCACTGCAGACCACCCAGCTCTGGGCCACCCATGCTCACCCAGGGCACAGCCCCAGGCAGGGGGAGCTCAGCAACCCCACACCCCTCTGCCCCCACAGCCACTGCAGGCAGACAGTAGAGCAGTGACTGCTGCTGCCTCCACAGTTGTGTTTGCCAACACGTCACCTACATAAGCAACAGGAGACAGGCTCAGGCCAGCCTTGGATAGTGATAGGGGTGATAGTGACTAACAGGGCAAGAGGCTACTGGTCTCTCCTACTGCCAAATGTAAGTTCAGGCTGAACACTGGCCCAGTGGGCAACACTTGCTCTCCTCTGTCAGCAGATCTCACCAGCATGCCTAAACTGAACTTTTTCAACACCAGCCTAGTCTGAAAAAAAGTATTTTAAATAAATAGCAACCCAGGGCTCAGTTGTACAGACATGAAGTGTTACATGTTTATTTGAGGGTTCATATCACAAGCCTTTCTCAGAGATAAAGCTGATTGTGCCCTCTGGAGCTCCAGGGACCAGCTATTTTCTAACTCGAGCAGGCTGAAAAGGAATACTGTACCTTTCAGTGACATCCCATCAAGCTCAACACACAGTAGCTTTACACTCTCCTCCCCACACCTTATAAAGGAAAAGCCACCACCACAAGGCTAAACGAATGTACACACGCTATTATTGTAAATGGAGCAGCTAAACCTTGGCAAGTTGCTTCGTGTGGATTTTTTTTTCTTCCTAGGGAATGCAGAACTTGAGCTCCCAGACACTCAACTTCCAATGGGTTTGTTCCAGCTTTAAATACATTAAACATCTCAATGCAAAACTGTATTCAATTAAAGATCTAAACATGAGCAAACCTGTTTTGCTGTGAGCATTTCATAGAGAAGTGAAAAGGGGAGTTTCTTTTTTAAAAAGAAATCATAATACAGTGATGAAAAGGTTATAAGAATGCAAGAATTCAGACATTCTGTGGAGGGTCTCTAAGAGGTCCATAAAAAAGGAGCAAACAGATCCATACAACAGGAGACAGCAGGAGACAGTTTGTTGCTTTGTTTTTGTTTTTTTATACCCCCCCACACACACACTTTTTTGCTGGACTGCTGCTAGGTTACCGCTGCTCCCTTCTGGCCTGAGTCGGCAGGGCAGTACAGGGGCACCGAGGAAGCAGGTCACGACTCCTCGTTGCCAGAATCATCATCGTCGTAACAGTCGGCGTCCTCCTCCTCCTCGTCTTCATCATCAATGTCGTCATCGTACAAGTCGTCATAAAGCAAATCCGAACTGTTGTCGTTGGAAGGCACTTTAGTTTTGATGCAGTACTCTGCCAGCGTAGTGGGGACCTTCACACCATCCTTCTCTGCCTCGGCTTTGGTGGCCAACACTTGCTTCCTGCAGGGACCAGGACAGGGGAGGTGAGTGAATCTATGAGTGGGGCCGCTGTGCAGCGGATCAACTCCCCCTCCCGGGTAGACGCAGCCCAGGACAGGTGATGTTTGGCTGCACCACCACAAGCAGCACCAGGAATAAGTTTAGTTCCTGCACCTCAGACCTGGCGGCACGCAGAGGGTGTTTGCAGCTCCTGTGCTCTCAGGAACACATGACAGCAGGTAATTCTACAGGGCTCTGCTTTAGAGGCCTGCCAGAGCTCAGAGCAGGTTTCACTGTGTTTGACAGAGGAGGGGTGGTCAAGGATTTCCTATGATTTACTGACTCCATCACTGCTGACTCCACCTCAGCATGCTCAGACCTGCAATTCCCAGAAGCATGTGGCAGCTCAGAGCACCCACCGGAGGGTAAGGGCAGCTGAAGCACTTGGCTGCACCCCAAGATGCTGCTGTAACCCCAGTCATGTCCAGGGCTGGCAAGCATTTCCCATCACCACAGGACAGGCTCTGGCTGGTGCCTCTGGGCAGCACTGGGGCCTTGAAGTGCTGCTGACCCATGGTGCCTCCCAGCAGGGAGAGGAACAGATGGCAGCCTGTCCCTTCAGCCCTGCCCATCAGGCTGCTGTACTCTGCTTACAGAGCACATCCAGCTCTGCTGCAGCCATGGGAGCTCAGTCTACCAGTCACAGACCAGCTGCCCTGTGCAGCACCAACACACCCACCCAGAGTCCCTGCAGATGTGTCTCCCCCCCAGGTAAGCTCCCCAGTGGTCCCACTGCCATACAAGTTGCCCACCCACTGCTCTGCAGTGACCTCGGCTTGGGTTTNAAAAAAAAAAAAAAAGAATTTAAAGACAGATCAGCCTATTTCTCCTGCTCCAGAAGTCTGCACTGCTTCTGTGTGCTGAAAATCTCACAGGGACCAGCAGCATGGACTTGGAATAAGATGGTAACATCCATTTCCAAAAGAAGCTACCACAGCAAGGAGCTGGTTCCAGTGTACTCTGCAAGCAGCCCGTTTCAGAGGGCTGGATGGATGGCAGCACAGCATCACATGTGGCAAAGCTTACCTTATGATTTCAGCATACTCCTTGTCTTTTCCTTTACTGTCCCTCCATTTCCTGAACATGACTGATGCATCCACATTGGCAGGAGAGAATGTGTTGGGCTCATTAAGCAGAGAGATTACACTCAGTAAGATAGTCCTGGAAAAGGTAACCACAATAGCAGTCAGATAACCCATTCACAGACACTGGAGGGTGAAAGCTTCTTTAGGTGATGCATCAGAAGCTTGTTTAAAGTAAAAAAACTTATGCTAGGAGTAACCACAGGTATTATTTGGAGTGAGAGCAGGTATTTACAAACTTCAGACCCTGGTCATCAGCACAGGGAAGGTGACACGATGGATCTCTTCTGATTGGAGATGATCAGGTCTGTACATGTGCTTGTGATGGGGCAGCAGCCAGAGCTAGGATCAGACCAGAATCCAGCTTGTCCACACCACCCACAAAACGGTGCCTGCCTGGCCAGACTGTTGCTGGTGACATTCAGCCTCCCAGCTGAAAGCCAGGATCTTTGCCTGCCCTGTGAAGGAAGAACAATCCCTAGGACCCACATCCTCCAGACAAGGTGCACTGCTTTCCATGCCCCACAGTGAGTTCGGTTGGTGCATCTCCAAGGCTGCTGCAGCAGCTCTCCAGCACAGCCTGGGGTAGACAGGGCAGATGTTTTCCAGTATCCAGGCAAGCTGCCAAGGGCCCAGCAGGATTTGGCTGCTGGTACTCAGCAAAGGCAGCATGAGCCAGTCACACAACCCCCAGCAGACAGACTTCCTGGAATTATATCATCAGCAGAGCCATCTCTCTGCCCTGCTCTGCTGGCACCAAGCAGGGTGAACACCACCTCTCACCCAGACCCTTACATTTCCTAGGACCCTGTGGACTTCAGACATTCAGCCCTTGGCTGCTCAGACTGCCACAATCAGCACAATTCTCAACAGCAAGTCTCATCAGGCAGCTCTGCACACCCAGCCACTTGGCTGTAGCTATCACCACAAGTTTCATGTGTTGGAGAAGGTGCTGCTGGCAACAGCTTTTCAGTTGAATGGGAAGGACAGAAGAACAGACAAGTAGTAAGTCTTCAAATACACCAGTGCACAGCAATTGCTTTTGCTGAACTTGATTAAAGGAGACTACAGCCCCAGCTGTGCTTGCATTGATTTAGGGGCATATTTAGAGCAGTGCATGCTGAGCACATCTACTGGATCATGTATCTGGGAAACAATTCCAGGAAACGCTTGGTCATTTGGATGCTGATTTTCTTGAAAGGTTTTGAAACTTGTGTCTGGCCAAGAGTGTTCAGCACAGCTACCAGGAGACTCTTACACAGTTTATTTTCCAAATTATATAATTCAGTAGGAGACCTGGAAAAAACTGTCTAGTCAGACTGGTATGAGGGGAAGAAGAGAGACTGTCTTCTACTCCATCTCAATAATTCATTTAGAAGTCTTTGACTCATGGCAAACAGGCTGTAAAACCAGCACGTTGGCTCCAGCATCACTGCAGCATACAAAGTCTAGGGAAGGCTAAGGACAAGGAAATAAGTGTCTGGATTTAGCATCTGCTCTACTACACCTCTATCAATGTNCTTCACACCATCCTTCTCTGCCTCGGCTTTGGTGGCCAACACTTGCTTCCTGCAGGGACCAGGACAGGGGAGGTGAGTGAATCTATGAGTGGGGCCGCTGTGCAGCGGATCAACTCCCCCTCCCGGGTAGACGCAGCCCAGGACAGGTGATGTTTGGCTGCACCACCACAAGCAGCACCAGGAATAAGTTTAGTTCCTGCACCTCAGACCTGGCGGCACGCAGAGGGTGTTTGCAGCTCCTGTGCTCTCAGGAACACATGACAGCAGGTAATTCTACAGGGCTCTGCTTTAGAGGCCTGCCAGAGCTCAGAGCAGGTTTCACTGTGTTTGACAGAGGAGGGGTGGTCAAGGATTTCCTATGATTTACTGACTCCATCACTGCTGACTCCACCTCAGCATGCTCAGACCTGCAATTCCCAGAAGCATGTGGCAGCTCAGAGCACCCACCGGAGGGTAAGGGCAGCTGAAGCACTTGGCTGCACCCCAAGATGCTGCTGTAACCCCAGTCATGTCCAGGGCTGGCAAGCATTTCCCATCACCACAGGACAGGCTCTGGCTGGTGCCTCTGGGCAGCACTGGGGCCTTGAAGTGCTGCTGACCCATGGTGCCTCCCAGCAGGGAGAGGAACAGATGGCAGCCTGTCCCTTCAGCCCTGCCCATCAGGCTGCTGTACTCTGCTTACAGAGCACATCCAGCTCTGCTGCAGCCATGGGAGCTCAGTCTACCAGTCACAGACCAGCTGCCCTGTGCAGCACCAACACACCCACCCAGAGTCCCTGCAGATGTGTCTCCCCCCCAGGTAAGCTCCCCAGTGGTCCCACTGCCATACAAGTTGCCCACCCACTGCTCTGCAGTGACCTCGGCTTGGGTTTGCACCATCTCCCCACAGCACCTGGAGAACAGTCAACCTCTCAGCAAAGGACATCCAAGACTGAACAGTGCTTCCAGCTAATCAAACCCAGCTTTGCAAACGCTTGCCAAATCCCACTGATATCCCTCTGAATTGGAGGGACAAGATCATGATTCATGAGTGCATTAAGCACAGCTTTAGCAGGATGCAGTTGGTTTGAATCATGTCCCAAGAAATGCAGGCAGTGCTCAAAGGCAAGTGGGGACTTCTACTGGGATTTACTAGCAGCCAATAGGCTTGGCAGAGCATCGTGCCAGATTAGTTGTGGAAAAAAAAAAAAAAAAAATTTAAAAAAAGATCAGCCTCTTTTTCCTCCTCCCGAAACCTGAACTGCTTCTGTGGNATTTCCTGAACATGACTGATGCATCCACATTGGCAGGAGAGAATGTGTTGGGCTCATTAAGCAGAGAGATTACACTCAGTAAGATAGTCCTGGAAAAGGTAACCACAATAGCAGTCAGATAACCCATTCACAGACACTGGAGGGTGAAAGCTTCTTTAGGTGATGCATCAGAAGCTTGTTTAAAGTAAAAAAACTTATGCTAGGAGTAACCACAGGTATTATTTGGAGTGAGAGCAGGTATTTACAAACTTCAGACCCTGGTCATCAGCACAGGGAAGGTGACACGATGGATCTCTTCTGATTGGAGATGATCAGGTCTGTACATGTGCTTGTGATGGGGCAGCAGCCAGAGCTAGGATCAGACCAGAATCCAGCTTGTCCACACCACCCACAAAACGGTGCCTGCCTGGCCAGACTGTTGCTGGTGACATTCAGCCTCCCAGCTGAAAGCCAGGATCTTTGCCTGCCCTGTGAAGGAAGAACAATCCCTAGGACCCACATCCTCCAGACAAGGTGCACTGCTTTCCATGCCCCACAGTGAGTTCGGTTGGTGCATCTCCAAGGCTGCTGCAGCAGCTCTCCAGCACAGCCTGGGGTAGACAGGGCAGATGTTTTCCAGTATCCAGGCAAGCTGCCAAGGGCCCAGCAGGATTTGGCTGCTGGTACTCAGCAAAGGCAGCATGAGCCAGTCACACAACCCCCAGCAGACAGACTTCCTGGAATTATATCATCAGCAGAGCCATCTCTCTGCCCTGCTCTGCTGGCACCAAGCAGGGTGAACACCACCTCTCACCCAGACCCTTACATTTCCTAGGACCCTGTGGACTTCAGACATTCAGCCCTTGGCTGCTCAGACTGCCACAATCAGCACAATTCTCAACAGCAAGTCTCATCAGGCAGCTCTGCACACCCAGCCACTTGGCTGTAGCTATCACCACAAGTTTCATGTGTTGGAGAAGGTGCTGCTGGCAACAGCTTTTCAGTTGAATGGGAAGGACAGAAGAACAGACAAGTAGTAAGTCTTCAAATACACCAGTGCACAGCAATTGCTTTTGCTGAACTTGATTAAAGGAGACTACAGCCCCAGCTGTGCTTGCATTGATTTAGGGGCATATTTAGAGCAGTGCATGCTGAGCACATCTACTGGATCATGTATCTGGGAAACAATTCCAGGAAACGCTTGGTCATTTGGATGCTGATTTTCTTGAAAGGTTTTGAAACTTGTGTCTGGCCAAGAGTGTTCAGCACAGCTACCAGGAGACTCTTACACAGTTTATTTTCCAAATTATATAATTCAGTAGGAGACCTGGAAAAAACTGTCTAGTCAGACTGGTATGAGGGGAAGAAGAGAGACTGTCTTCTACTCCATCTCAATAATTCATTTAGAAGTCTTTGACTCATGGCAAACAGGCTGTAAAACCAGCACGTTGGCTCCAGCATCACTGCAGCATACAAAGTCTAGGGAAGGCTAAGGACAAGGAAATAAGTGTCTGGATTTAGCATCTGCTCTACTACACCTCTATCAATGTCCTAGTTTGAGTGACAACAGAACTAATTCTTTCAGTGGTTTTGCTTTTCACCTCAGTTCTTCTCCCTCCCTGCACTGACTGGAGTCAGCCGCCTGTTCTCACAGGCAGTGGCTGCTTCTGGCAGTAAAACCANATTTACTAGCAGCCAATAGGCTTGGCAGAGCATCGTGCCAGATTAGTTGTGGAAAAAAAAAAAAAAAAGAATTTAAAGACAGATCAGCCTATTTCTCCTGCTCCAGAAGTCTGCACTGCTTCTGTGTGCTGAAAATCTCACAGGGACCAGCAGCATGGACTTGGAATAAGATGGTAACATCCATTTCCAAAAGAAGCTACCACAGCAAGGAGCTGGTTCCAGTGTACTCTGCAAGCAGCCCGTTTCAGAGGGCTGGATGGATGGCAGCACAGCATCACATGTGGCAAAGCTTACCTTATGATTTCAGCATACTCCTTGTCTTTTCCTTTACTTCTTCTGATCAGACTGAGATAGCATTGATACCATTTCAGTGTTCTTTGCCTCTAGAGTCTTAATTTCTTCTTTTGTGCTGTGATTCTCTTCCTTTAATTGCCTAANTGCACTGCTTTCCATGCCCCACAGTGAGTTCGGTTGGTGCATCTCCAAGGCTGCTGCAGCAGCTCTCCAGCACAGCCTGGGGTAGACAGGGCAGATGTTTTCCAGTATCCAGGCAAGCTGCCAAGGGCCCAGCAGGATTTGGCTGCTGGTACTCAGCAAAGGCAGCATGAGCCAGTCACACAACCCCCAGCAGACAGACTTCCTGGAATTATATCATCAGCAGAGCCATCTCTCTGCCCTGCTCTGCTGGCACCAAGCAGGGTGAACACCACCTCTCACCCAGACCCTTACATTTCCTAGGACCCTGTGGACTTCAGACATTCAGCCCTTGGCTGCTCAGACTGCCACAATCAGCACAATTCTCAACAGCAAGTCTCATCAGGCAGCTCTGCACACCCAGCCACTTGGCTGTAGCTATCACCACAAGTTTCATGTGTTGGAGAAGGTGCTGCTGGCAACAGCTTTTCAGTTGAATGGGAAGGACAGAAGAACAGACAAGTAGTAAGTCTTCAAATACACCAGTGCACAGCAATTGCTTTTGCTGAACTTGATTAAAGGAGACTACAGCCCCAGCTGTGCTTGCATTGATTTAGGGGCATATTTAGAGCAGTGCATGCTGAGCACATCTACTGGATCATGTATCTGGGAAACAATTCCAGGAAACGCTTGGTCATTTGGATGCTGATTTTCTTGAAAGGTTTTGAAACTTGTGTCTGGCCAAGAGTGTTCAGCACAGCTACCAGGAGACTCTTACACAGTTTATTTTCCAAATTATATAATTCAGTAGGAGACCTGGAAAAAACTGTCTAGTCAGACTGGTATGAGGGGAAGAAGAGAGACTGTCTTCTACTCCATCTCAATAATTCATTTAGAAGTCTTTGACTCATGGCAAACAGGCTGTAAAACCAGCACGTTGGCTCCAGCATCACTGCAGCATACAAAGTCTAGGGAAGGCTAAGGACAAGGAAATAAGTGTCTGGATTTAGCATCTGCTCTACTACACCTCTATCAATGTCCTAGTTTGAGTGACAACAGAACTAATTCTTTCAGTGGTTTTGCTTTTCACCTCAGTTCTTCTCCCTCCCTGCACTGACTGGAGTCAGCCGCCTGTTCTCACAGGCAGTGGCTGCTTCTGGCAGTAAAACCACCCATGGTTAGAGTCAGTACCAAGGATTGGTGAGCAGACCAAGGTCACTGATGGATCTTGTGTCCACACTGGGGGGTGCAGAAAGTGAAAGGCCACACCTGCAGGCATGAGCAGACAGGACAGGGTACCCCAAACTGACCAACATAGGATTCCAGACCATATATGTCATATTGAGTATATAAAGCTTAGCCTTGGAGAAGAGATGACAGGCCTTGAGGTCACCAGTGTACAGAAGATTCACAGTTACCTGACATTTTGGGTAGGGTTCCACCTCTCAGATGGCAGCTCTCCACTTTGTGGGTCATCTACAGGTGGATGCAGAATTGAAATACATACATCTCCATTCTGCAAGAGAGAAACAGAAGCTGAGAATAACCTGGCTTGAGGCAGAGGTCTGGTGACTCTGCTCCACCACTCCAGCCTTGCTCTGAGCAGTTGAACCTTGTTGATATGAACACCCCAAGCACCAGTAAAAATATGCAACTGGAACCGACTCTCAATTCTTCCTGGGCCTTCTCTTACCTGTACATTCAGAAGTTTCCCTCGCTAAGCGGAGTTCATCTGCAAGGTTTAAAGAATGTAGCACAGCAAGCACAAATCCTAACAAAGCCATGGAAAACCAAACCAGTCTCCAAACAGTGTGTTCTGTCAAGGACAGACATGGAGATTCATTCAAAGGGAACACAACACAGGGTTAACAGAGTATTTTGTTCCCTGCAGTAGCCAAGTTACTCCAGGAATTTCTGGGTAGAAGAGTTTATCGTGCTCTGCCAGCTCCGGCATCAGAACAAGGCTTCTGTGGGACACAGGGAGGTTGAACAGATGGCACAGGGCAGGCTTGTGCTGCTCCCCTAGGACACAGCTGTTTGAAACACCAGGTGAAAAAGCAGGAGGTGCCCTCTGAAGGCTTCACCAAAAATCCCTTCCAGCATGCAAGAGGAAGAATATTCTGGCAGGATATGGAAGCCATACTGACACATAATCCTCAATCTGTGTTTTACTCCCCAGTGTTACAGATGAATATAGATTTAAAGCTCCATAATTCCTACCATTTACAAACACTTTTAAGCAGCCTGTAAAGCCAAGCCCCCCATCAGCAGGAGCACTGTATGTCACCATCAAAGCCCTGCATCAGTACCCACCATGGCTGGCACTCCCTGCCACAGCTGACTCCAGGGACTGGTGGGGCACCAATGTCTTCCCACAGGGTGGGTGAAGGTGCTGCTGTGGCCCAAGGCCAGCCCACAGCCTCATCTGATGGGCAGTGTTCACACTGTCCCTTGTCACTCTGACCCCAGGCATGGGTTGGGGGCAAGAACAAGTNATTCCAGACCATATATGTCATATTGAGTATATAAAGCTTAGCCTTGGAGAAGAGATGACAGGCCTTGAGGTCACCAGTGTACAGAAGATTCACAGTTACCTGACATTTTGGGTAGGGTTCCACCTCTCAGATGGCAGCTCTCCACTTTGTGGGTCATCTACAGGTGGATGCAGAATTGAAATACATACATCTCCATTCTGCAAGAGAGAAACAGAAGCTGAGAATAACCTGGCTTGAGGCAGAGGTCTGGTGACTCTGCTCCACCACTCCAGCCTTGCTCTGAGCAGTTGAACCTTGTTGATATGAACACCCCAAGCACCAGTAAAAATATGCAACTGGAACCGACTCTCAATTCTTCCTGGGCCTTCTCTTACCTGTACATTCAGAAGTTTCCCTCGCTAAGCGGAGTTCATCTGCAAGGTTTAAAGAATGTAGCACAGCAAGCACAAATCCTAACAAAGCCATGGAAAACCAAACCAGTCTCCAAACAGTGTGTTCTGTCAAGGACAGACATGGAGATTCATTCAAAGGGAACACAACACAGGGTTAACAGAGTATTTTGTTCCCTGCAGTAGCCAAGTTACTCCAGGAATTTCTGGGTAGAAGAGTTTATCGTGCTCTGCCAGCTCCGGCATCAGAACAAGGCTTCTGTGGGACACAGGGAGGTTGAACAGATGGCACAGGGCAGGCTTGTGCTGCTCCCCTAGGACACAGCTGTTTGAAACACCAGGTGAAAAAGCAGGAGGTGCCCTCTGAAGGCTTCACCAAAAATCCCTTCCAGCATGCAAGAGGAAGAATATTCTGGCAGGATATGGAAGCCATACTGACACATAATCCTCAATCTGTGTTTTACTCCCCAGTGTTACAGATGAATATAGATTTAAAGCTCCATAATTCCTACCATTTACAAACACTTTTAAGCAGCCTGTAAAGCCAAGCCCCCCATCAGCAGGAGCACTGTATGTCACCATCAAAGCCCTGCATCAGTACCCACCATGGCTGGCACTCCCTGCCACAGCTGACTCCAGGGACTGGTGGGGCACCAATGTCTTCCCACAGGGTGGGTGAAGGTGCTGCTGTGGCCCAAGGCCAGCCCACAGCCTCATCTGATGGGCAGTGTTCACACTGTCCCTTGTCACTCTGACCCCAGGCATGGGTTGGGGGCAAGAACAAGTGAGAATCAGGTTGGAAGGGACCTTAAAGATCATCCGATTCCAACCCCCTGCTAAGGGCAGGGACACCTCCCACTAGATCAGGTTGTTCAGAGCCCCATCCAGTTTGGCTTTAAACACTTCCAGGGATGGGGGCTTCCACCATCTCTCTGGGCAACCTGTTCCAGTGTCTCACCACCCTCATGGTGAAGAATTTCTTCCTATATCTAATCTGGAATTACCCACCTCTGTTTTTGACCCATTCTCTCTAGTCCTACCCCTACCTAACATCCTAAAAAGTCCCTCAGTGGAGGGTCAGTTCTGGTCACAGGCTGGCAGCTCCTCACACACCTGGTCTCAGCTGCATCCTGAGGACATTCCAACACTGCCCAACACCAGGAGCCAGAGCACAAAGCTGGGATGCTCATGGTGATGGCATCTGTGCCTTTGAGCCCCAGCCAGTGATCACAGCTCCACACAGCAGCAGCTCACCTGAAGGGCCTCCCAAACATTTTGATTCACCCTGATTAATGTTGACATTTGTTTTTTAAGTAAATGAGACTCTACTTCAACACCAGAGGCTTGTGACTGGTATCCAGAATTCAGTGGCTCAAGAACCCTGCCAGATATGCTAATCTGGTAAACTCTCAACATTTTGATGCAGGTGATTTTTTTTTCAGGAACACAACTATGCAGAGCAACATAGCACCTGGAGCTGCTGAACACCCGAGCACACATTTAAGTTGCTGGAATAGTTTGTTGTAATGAAGCAGTTTCCTTTAAGATTCCAAAAGGCTTGCACAACCTAGAAATACCTAATATCACTTTAAGGTTAGTTAACCTTTTATTAATAAAAGTCAGAATAATTTAGTATTAGTCGTTTCCCTAGCTTCACCCAGTTTTTCCTTCAGCCATTTCCTGGGAGAATGCAGTGCTGGTGGCCATGAGAAAACATAACAGCGCTTGGAGGAGGTCAGGTCAGCAGCATGGGGATGAGCAGACATTGGGCAATATGAGAATGCAGAGGGAAGAGAGGATGTGTGAAGTTTCCCTCATGCAGCAATCATGCTGCATGTTTGGGAACTTGAGCAGGGAAGAACTGTATTAGAGTCTGGAAGGATCCAGGTGTCATGGAGCCTGGTGAGATCAGCACAAGGGCTGAGGGACTGGTGCAGTGAGGAGAACCTTCTCCTGTATATATATATTTAAGGTATAAACAAAGAGGAAAGGGTGTTCACCCACCAGTAGGAAACAGCCCACACTTCTATTGGGACTGAGAACTGTTATGCCAATAATAAAGAAGAAGCAAATGCATTTTTACTGAAATGCAGCCAGATGACCCAAGTAAAGCGGTGATGGGGAAAACACACAAGTTACTCCAGTCTCATTGCTCAGAACTGGAACGTCAACCCCAACCTTCCCATCTGGTCTCACCGGCAGATTCTATGAACTGCTACCTTCTTTCATCTTCCTTTCACTAAAATATTTTTTATCTTCCTCCTGACAAACTCTCAAACCTCAACCCCTCTACTGATTTATTCTCAGTTTCACTTGGAGTTATCCCAGTGCCCTATCTTCACTGCTTAAATGTTATTTCCAAAACAGCCTGCAAGCTGCTTCAGATGCCCTCAGCTCCAATGAATACTTTAATGAACACAAAGTACAAGAGCAGAGAGTTTGTTTTTTGTTGGTTTTTTTTTTTTAATAACCCCAAAATACACCCATCAAGTTTTGGGTTAGTTCCTCCTCCTACTTTCAATTGTTTCTAGAGCCAATTTTTCATCTTTCCCACCAGGACCGGGCAAGGTCCTTTCCAAGTCTTGTTTTGTATATACCATTTTGGTAACAATTTCCCACTCACCTCCTGCATGACAAATTCTGAATTCAGTATAAACATCTACAGTATGATCTGCAATAGTCTGTGGGTCTCAAAGGTGTCTTATTTATAGACCAAAACACTGTGTAACTGAGAAAGGACCTTAGAGAGAAACACCATCCTTGGCTACATGCAAGATCCTGTGCCAAGTCCAAAACTCAAGTCTGAAGACAGATGACTGATTTCAGGACATCCTTGGGCTTAGGGCAACCCTTCTGAGCATCTAATAATTAAAACTGATTACCATCCTGCTCTGCACTGAAGTTTATTTATTACTAAGCCATCAGTGTGGCTTTCACCATGACATTTGACGGATTCTCAATTCAAGGCTGGACATTTAGCTGCAACAAGTTGCTAGAAGAGGGCCTTCCAAGCCCAAGACATCAACTGAAGCCATCATTTTTCCCCATCAGGGAAGTGACACTCTTGTTTTGAAATGAGTCCAAAGAAAGCCTGCAGAACCTCTTGTAGGAAGATGTGTGATAGAGTGACAGAGCTGCACCAAGAGGAACATTTTGGAAGGCCTTTGACTCCTCAAACTATTCAGCCAATACTCCCAACAGGCTGGCACTTGCCTAGGATACCCAAAAGTTTGGCAAGGATTTGACTAGCCTACACTGAAAGTCACAAATCAAGCTCAAACAGGCCTTCATTTTTCAAAAACAGCTCTATGCAATTTGGTAATTTTGAAGCAATTGCTTTAATACAAAATCAGTCACCTCTGAGTCCTTTATGTAGCTGCACCATGACCCAACGATGGACCTGTCAGCCCACACTCTGAACATGACCCAAGGGCCACTCAAACTGACTAGCAGACTAAATGTGGAGGTAGCTGATCATTCTGGTACCAGGGTGACTGGGCTGTCCAGGCCCCCTTCCCCAGGACTCCAGCACAACTCTGGTTCTTTCTGCAGTTGGAGCCTCCCAAATCCAAACCCCTTTCCTATGTAGGCTGACTGATGCAGAGAACTGCTTTCTCATTTCTCACGCCATTTTGCAGGAGGTACACAAATTAGAGTGCACTAAGTGTACTTGAACCAGGTACAACCAAGACCTCGTTGCCCAAAGCTTAACCTAGGAGTAGGTTAAGTCCTAACAGACCATAAAACTGTCAACACTTAGAGCATGAGGCTTCAGCAGGGGTCCTGCTGCACGTGCAGCCATGAGAACAGCTCCATCCCTACATACAGGAACAGCATTTCCTATAACATTTATATTTTAACTGTTCTACCACAAAGCTGACATTTAACACCAACAGCTAATCACTTATGGCCAGAGACACTTAGTACCTTCACTACTTCCAGCAGTTTAAGGAAGTAGCCTTCTCCCATGCCTGAGAAAGTTTTATTTCAATAACACCTTACCTCATAAATGTTGGGGTGCCACATTTTGGTCAGGAATCTGAAGGTAGGTGGTGAATATGGATAGTCAAGAGGAAATTTAATATGAGCCTGGAAAAAAGCAGAAATATTTTGCTTATAAAACAGAGCACTCCCACTCTTCACAAAAAAAAAAAAAAAAAAGAAAAAATCAACAAGCAACCATTTGAATGAAAACTTGGTAAGAAACAATTTCAATTAAGACCATTAAGTTACAGAATCACAGGATGGCAGGGGTTGGAAGAGACCTCTGGAGATCTAGTCCCACCCCACCTGGTAAAACAGAGTCCCCCAGAGCAGCTTATATAGAATTGTGTCCAGACAGCTTCTGAACCTCTCCAGAGAGAAGACAGACCATCCTCTTGACACCCAGCCTTCAGAAATTGATCAGCATTGATAGATCCCCTCTGCCTTCAGAAAACAGAAACAGGACTTCCCAGAGCTCAGCTCAGCAGCCAGCTGTGGAGCAAGACCAGGATGAGTCAACTGTAGGATTGAAGACTCCAGCACTGGATGTTTAACTTCCCTGTGCTATCCTGCCATGAACAGCTGCTAGAAAAGCCAGTCAGAAGACTAGAGGGCTGAATGTGGACTGATAAAGTGACAAAAAAGCTCCCTCTGAGAAAGGGGCTCACATGCTGCTTGCTGCACTGTGGAGCACAGACCATTCCCTTGGCCTTGCTCTAACCACCAAGAAAATCCCACCACCAGTCCAGCCTGGGATTACCAGAGAAGCCTCTCCTGGGCCCTGCACCACAGGCTCATGTGCAGGAAGAATTCCCAAAAGAAAGATGACCTCGGTGACAGCTGGAATCCAAGACCATCCTGTCCCATTTCAGCAGAACCATGCCATATGGGGTGCTAACCTTGTTCAACAGCACAAACTATGAGAAGTTTTATAACCAGAAACACAAGCAGGCAACCAAACAACTTGGCTACTAAGTACCTGGCTACATAGAGATTTACTTATAGATTAGGCATATGCCTTTGCCTTGCAACCAAAGTTTTCCAAGTTTTACAGGGCCAGAGTGCCATGTAGCCAAGACAAGGTTTTCTGTTCACCTTTATGAAGCAAAATCAGAAGTTCACATGGCTTTATGTTCATGTACATGCCTGCTTGGGATACTGACTGCACAAGGGTATGTTACAGTGGCACCGAGTCCTCACCCCGCAGTCATTCACTGCAGCATGCTCTCAAATAAAAGATGTATGATCCACTTAAACAGTCACAGCCTGTGGTTTAAGGTCAGTTACAGGAATGGCATTGCTCCAGGAGGAGCAAGTGAAATAACACTTTTCACCACACCACGTCAGAAGTGAGTGACTGTGGTAGCGAGGACACACCTGGCTCTACAACCCACCACACAGCACTGGGAGCAGAGCAGAGATTCACCCAGGGCAGAGCAGATTCTCTTCAGCCCAAGTGTTTGAACCATGCAGCTGCAGACTCCTACAAAGTACTGGGGCTTTCCCAAGACGGCCCATTCCTGATGCAGCTGATGCAGTTTTGTGAGATCCAAAACATGAACGGGGTCAAGTACTCAAATTAAATATGTAAGAGACAACAAAACTCAGGATTGAGCTAGCTATAAGATTTCTTGGCAGAAATGTATTTGGTCTTCCTTATAGTATAGTTTCTAGGTGACCAAAGCCAAAAACCACACTGCCACTAGTGACCCAGCATTACCACGTTTCTCTGCTGCATGTCACCAAGGATGCAGGTCTCATGCCTCCCCGTAAAACCCTTCTGATCTCAAACTGCCTAACCATGAGGGTTTTGTCTGAAGATGACTGCAAAGGCTGAGCCCAGAGCAGCAGTTATGGTCTGTGTGCAGTGCAGACTCATGCTGAAGCTGTAGATTTTGGAAGACTGATTCAAACTTCTAAACCCCTTTTTTGCAGCCACAACTCTTTAATAGGAAAGGGATATCCGACTACCTGCATTAACAATCATGAATTAAATAAAGCTGCTGTTTTACCTCATGAAGGATCCTTCTTAAGCTCTGATGTCAGAAAACATAAGTTTAGAGAAACTAAAGAAATCTTTTATCCTCACATGGAGGCAGCTGAAACCCAAGCTCACCTGTAATCAGTCACATATTTAGAGCAGAGTCATATTACTTGTTGATAAGACATTTCTAACTAGCCCTTGTTCAGCACGTTGAGATGCTGTACTGGAGCATAAAGCAAGTGAAGCTTCTCTACAAACCTGCTTTCAGAGCCAAAAGCCACCCAACCAGGAAATTCCATGTTACAAGCAGGGATTTTTTCCAAAAGAAACTGGCATCACTTTCAGGTTGCTACACTGAGACAATCAAGAATCTGAAAAGTGAAACCATATGTTTTTCCAGGGCATTACAAATAGGTCCCAGAGAATTACTCTGCATCTCTTCTGTAAAAGAAATCACGGGAAATGATGCAAACCCACTCTGCTCTCAGTGAGCACTATTTTAAGTTTCTGAGTGGGTTAAGCAAGCCAAGAATTTCCAAGAAAAGCTGCAAGACTGCTTGCTGAGATGCAGCACCAGACAATTATGGGTCATCTTTTTCACTAAAAGCCTAGTTCTAAACAGGAGACAAAGAGACTGAATTAGGCAATACATTTATTTTTAAGTTATGCGCTCCCCCTACAATTTCACTGCTATAAGGCAAATCAGCTTCCTGAGCTTATTTCCACTAACTTCAGCCAGGCTGCTAGGTACTTAGGGCAGTTTGTTGCTAGCTCAGCTACAGCCAAACCAATTTAGGACTAAAGATGTGTCTCAGTCCCCTACCTACAAGTACCTAACCCCTTCTGCATTCACCATGTGCCTGACTCCTGCAGCTGAGCTTACACTCACAGACATAACCCTATTGTGTCCTGATTTTAGCCACCTGCTCAACATCATGTCTCTTTTAACACCACTGAACACACTCAACATCTGGGAAGGTGGAGATCAGTCACCAGCCCCTTCCCCCATCTGAATTTATAAGTAGTCATAACTATAATCACAAAGAAAATAAGAAACTACTGTTATACTCAGTAGGCCCACCTGGCAGAAGATTCAGCCCTTTACAACTACTGCACAAGAACTCCAACCTCCAGGTTACACCACAACACGCATTTCACAACAACTACTACTATCCTAAGTGGTCACTTCATGAGTATGCATGGGAGCAAGGCAGGAAAAGTAAATGCACTCCAGGTTTCTACCAGGATAAGGCAAAGCCATAGTAAAACCTATGCATGACAAGAAAAAAAGGTCTCACTAGATACTATGTTATTTCACCAAAAATACAAACCTAATGTTCCTACCAACCACTGAAATGAGTCCTGATTGTCGCTATGAATAATTACTTCCATGACTTTGTTTCTGGAGGTCTCACCAAGCAGGCAACTTGATACATTAATATTATCTCCCCCTCAGTGGGGAGCACTAAGGCAGCAGGACTCCCTCTTGGCTTCAGTGCCTAGAAGTTCAGTATTTATTCCTGCCCAGCTGTATGTGACACTACTGCAGTCTGATGCTCATTTCTTCCACTCCTCTCAAGAGGACAAAAACGTAGATTCCCTATTTTTATGCAGCCAAGGTAACAATGGTGAATCCATCCCGTCTGCCCGCTGCAGAGAGGCAATGGAGGCTGGGGGAAGAGGTAACAGTTCCTGGAAAATAAACAGCATCACAACTGACCCAATTCGGGGAAACCAGGGGCACCAGCAGCTTTTACAGTGGCCAACAAAAGCTGCACCTGCTCAGTGTTCCTGGAAGTGCCAGTGAAAGATTATTTTCATTTTAAAGCATCACAAGCTCTGCGAAAACACAGCATCAGCAAAACTGAGCATCCTTTGCAAACTGCATTTAGTATTAGATACCAAGGAAGCATTTGAGTTTTTAAACTGTTTTGTACCTTCTTTTTCTGTTAATTTTCAGCCAGTCCAAAGACAAGCTCTGCCTCTGTGTACAGGCACCACCAAGGTCTCATGCCAATCGCCCACCCTGCCCCAGAAAGAGTTCCAGAGACAGCACAAGGCCACGTTTCCCTCTGAAGCAGGCAGAGCCAGGCCCCTCACTGCCTGCACCATCATAACGCGTGGCTGCACACCCAGTGAGCAGCTCCCACCAACACCCCGCACACCAAGCGTGCCACGAAGCGACCCGAGGCCCTTGCTGGGCTGCGTATTAATGCCTAACCCCAGAAAGCAACCATTACCCCTGCCAAGCATTTACACCATTCATACAGTGCATTCTTCCCCTTCCACATTAAGCCTGGATTAGCACATGGAGTATTAACTATGTGTGCTGGAAAATGAGTTCGTAGAGGTCAGGAACAAGTGCTAGCAGCCTGTCCAAAGCACCTCAGTACTGCCCAGCTCCAAAACCCGTGGGGCAGCATTAAAAACTAGCCACACTGCCTTGTCAGCTACTTGACAAGACAAAAATGAATGTAGGATCAACATTCCCCGTTGTACTCAGCACTGGTGAGGCTAAACCTCGAATACTGGGTTCAGTTCTGTCACCAACACTACAAGAAATACACCAAGGTGCTGGAGAGTATCCAGAGAGGGGTAATGAAGCTGGTGAAGGGTCCAGAGCACAAGTCCTTATGAGGAGTAGCTAAGGGACCTGGGGTTGTTCAGTCTGAAGGAGGAGGCTGAGGGGAGACCTTCTCACTCTACAAGCACCTGAAAGGAGGTTTGGAGACAGGTAGGTACTGGTGTCTTCTCTAAAGTAACAAGCCATAGGACCAGAAGAAAATGGCCTCAAGTGGCACCAGGGGAGGTTTAGATTGGATATGGGAAATTTCTTCACTGAAAGGGTTGTCAAGCACTGGAACAGACTGCACTATCCCTGCAGGCATTTAAAAGTTGTGCAGATGTGCTCCTGAGAGACATGGTTTAGCAGGTCACTTGGTAGAGTCAGGTTTAGTGGTTGGACTTGATCGTAAAGGTCTTTTCCAACCTCAATGATTCCAGCTTCAGATATCTCTTAGGACCTAAGTAATCTCTTGTGGCAGAGCTGGGTATTAACCTGGTATTTTAGGCCCAGTTCTAGCTTCACTTCCCAGATATTAGTAATACTTATTAATATCTGTTGTGGTTTGTTTTTGGTTTGGGGTTTTTTTTGTGAAGATGAGTGGTCGAGTCCATTAAGTGTCACAAGCCCTGTAACCTCCATCGTGGCAGCAATGGCCACATGGGCACTAGCAGCAGCAAGTCTCTGATACTCTGCATTACTTGTGCTGTTTCATAAAGAATTTAAATCACATGAGACCTGAATGTGAAGAGTAAATCAGATCTCAGAAAGGACATGAAGACAACACAACCACAAGCCAGTACACCAAAGATGACTGAAGAAGTGAGGTTAACTTGCACAATCAGGGACTGGTTTGACAGGCAGGAGCCCATTCTTTTTCATACTGTTTATCATGTATACACTTCCTAATTGAGTTATCTGGAGCATTACTGCTGTCATTTCCAGTGGAAGATTCCTCTGGTATAAACTATGTTTCCTTTACCAAAGCTTCTTTTAACCATATATTGTTATTAAGTATTTATCCATCCATGCTCATAAGGCTGGGACTCTTGTTAAGTCACCCAACCCAGACCAAAGAAAGGCCTTTAACCCACACACTAGTCTCTTACTCCTTATATATGAGGTAAGGGCTAACAATAGACACAAAACTATAGTTGAGCCAAATGATACAGATGGAATTCGCTCCACCCAAGCTTTGCCAAAGACACCAAGCTTTGTGGGGTGGCTGACACGCTGGAGGCACAGGATGCCATCCAGAGGGACCTCAACAGGCTGGAGATGTGGGCCCATGCCAACATCATGAGGTTTAACAAAGCCAAATGCAAGGTCCTCCATCTGGGTCGGGTCAATCCCAAGCCCCAGTATAGGCTGGGCAGTGACTGACTTGAGACCAGCCCTGAAGAAAAGGACTCAGGGATGAGAATCTCAATGTGAGTCAGAGTGCTCTTGCAGCCCAGAAAGCCAGTTGTATCCTGGGTTGCATCAAGAGAAGCGTGGCCAGCAGCTTGAGGGAGGTGATTCTCCCCCTCTATTCCACTCTCATCAGACCTCACCTAGAGCATCAATGTCCATTTCTGGAGCCCCTATTACAGGAAAGATATGGACCTGTTGGAACATGTCCAGAGAAGGGCCACAAGGAAGGCCAGAGGGCATCTCTCCTGTTAGGACAGACTGAGAGCTGGGGTTGTTCAGTATGGAGAAGAGAAGGCTCTGGGGAGATGTTACTGGGGCCTTCCAGTGTCTTAAGAGGGCTACAAGAAAGCTGGGCAAGAACTTTTTAGGATGTTGGGTAGTGATAGGATTAGAGGGGATGGATTAAAACTAGATGTGGGTCACTTCAGATTAGACATTAGGAAGAATTTCTTCACCACAAACATGAAGAGAGCTGACCAGAGAGGTGGTGGAAGCCCCATCCTTGGAAGTTTTTAAGGCCAGACTGGATGAGGCTCTGAGCAACCTGATCTAGTGGGAGATGTGCCTGCCATTAGCAGGGGGCTTGGAACTGGATGAGCTTTAAAGTCCCTTCCAAACCTGACAACTCTATTATTCTGTGATCTCATCTATTCACACTGCTGCTGCTGCCTGGGCCATCTCTCAAGGGATCAGAGTATGTACAACTGCTCTGAACCATGAAGTGAGGACAGGCAGTGCCTGGAAACCAGGACAATTTATTCTAATGTTACTTAAATAAAAAGCCTTCTGTTTCTTTTATTATGATTTTTTTACATTGCCTCCTTTTGATAACCTCAATGTTCAGTCTGGAGGTTCTAGTCTTTATGACAATAATTGCTTATGGCAGCTGCTACTCATCTAGAGACTGAGTTAGCCTGCACAAGTTAACTGCATTTAGCATCTCAAGCAATTCAGCAGTTAGAGAAGGTGTTTCTTGCAGTGGGTTTTACTGTAGGGACATTACATGATATTCCCCAGTTGTGTTATTCATTCTGAACCATCTGACAACCACTACAGCTCCAGTTAGAAATACTCATTGTGCTCTTGAGCTAGGGAGTATCCAGCTTCAGACAGAGCAGCTGGTAAATGTCCTTGTGCAGAGCTTGCTGGGACAGGCTGGAAGCTGAACGTGCCTTTGGCCAGAGGTCTTGACCTGCACACTCCTGAAGCTGGTCCCCTCTCCACTCACAGAGCCAAGCACGCCTCTAGCAGCATGGGGTCAGTCTTGCAGTGCACATGGTTTGATCAAGAGGTTTTTCCCATCTCAGTTATGTCCCAGACTGAGAATGATAAAGCAAGAGCATATAAAACCCAAGAGACACAACCAGGTTACTTTGACTATTTCTTCCCAAAAGCACGTCAGTGCACTCAGAGCTCAGAGAAGCAGATTACAGGAGAACATACCTACATTTGTCTAACAAATGTCAGATTTGCTTCTGTTACTTCTACTGTCAGTCTGACTTTACATGATGCTACAGAAAACACTTATCATTGCAACAACTGCAGAAGCTGTGGCATCCAACAAGACATAATGGAGCTGGAAATGGTGGCATCCTGAGACATCCAAGTATTTATTCTACAACCTGTCCATTTTCACTCAGTTTTTGCATTTGTCTGCCACCTTGTCACAGGAAAGGCAACTACCAGCAGCTGTATAAGATCTAAAACCAAACAGAACTACAGGGTCCTCTTCTGTAAGGCAAGGTGCCAGCCCAACAGGAGATCACCGAGCTCTGACCACAGAAGCCAAGCACTAAAAGCAATTTCAGATTCCCACACAAGAAAGCTGACATCATACCAAGGCTTCTGTATTTTCCCAGGAATTCCCATGCTGAAACAATACTAGTTTGTCCTCAATTCAACTTTCATTCCAGGATCAAACTTGATTTTAAGAGGAAAAAAAGACTGAATCCATCAGAGACAGTGACAAGCCAGTCAAAAGGAGACTTCTGCCATCACTAAAGGACTCATGTTGAGATTATGCTTTTGGGTCTGACTCCTCCTGCTTGCTGACAGACTGTACACAAATGGTACAGCTTGAAATCAGGCTCATTGTGTGCAAGTTACACAGAGAGGCTAGTCTCTGTGACTATTTTCTGGGCAGAAATGGATGACTCAGTGTTCTTATTTATATCTGTACACACTGCCTTCCCCATTTGGCCAAAATAGGAAGAATCATTCCAAATGTGTGAAACTTCAGTCTCCCTATAATGTCTTGCTGAAGAAGCCAACACACTTGGTGATACTCCACATATATCACCATGAGTCATATATCTCCCCTTAGGTCTCTGCTCTAGGAGAGAAGCTGGGACGAACAATAGTCCTAGTGCAGGTATAACTGAGGATGCCAGTACCTGAATTGGCCAAGCTCTAACACAAGTGTGGCTGAATGAAAAACAGTTTGCACCCACTTCAGAATAAACAATTTTCCATCTCTTTCTATTTGTAAAAGTGAAAGTTTTGCTGGAGAACAGGCAGGAATATTTGAGGCTACTTATTCAAAGTATCATGCTACATTACTGGCATCTCTAGTATCATGTGTGGAAGTCCTCCAGATAATTGTGCATGGTGCTGACACTGAGCACCTGCCTTTACTTGCCAGGCTTCAGGATCCAGAAGATCATCACTTATTAAGAGCTGCACTATGACATCTTCAGCACCCTGTTCAATCTCATATTTGGACCTTTAACAACCTGGGTAAGTAATTTGCTTTACTGAAGCAGATTTGCACACAGCATGTCTACAGAATGGTTGAGCATGAGAAAGTGATACACTTCAGACTTATCCTGGTCATTTCTACAGCTGAGTTTGCTCAAATGTAAGGAATCACAACCAAAGCATATGCCAGTTTCACAACATTTTGCATCAGGCTTGAGAGTTTCTGTGAAACCACCTATTCATTCCCATATTTGCATACTTACCAAAACACAGCAGATTGCACTATTGTTTGGTGAAGCAAGACATAACACTTGCATCTGCTGAGTAGAGATGCCCAAGCTAGCTCAACATGAGAACACCCTTCCCTTCAAGCCTGTTTTAACTATTTTTAGAAGATTCTTTAAACAAGCACCATTCATGAGTCAGTGAATGACTAATTGCCTTGATTCTCTTCCTATGCAAGCCAGGCTGGATGCAAGAGGAAAGCTCTCCTCAAGGGACAGCCAGTCACATGTTCTGCTAAAAACACAGGGCAGTTCTTGATGCAGTCACCTCTTTCATAAGCAGCAAGGGGAAGGGAATATTTATAGCATTGTAAGTGTAAACCATAGCACTGTGCTGCAGTGTTACACAACTTTGCCTTTCTCAGCACGGCAGGCAGCAGTTTTCTGATTAAACTTCTCAAGCTGGCACAGCAGCTTTTGTTTAAAAAACGGGATACGAGTTTCTAGAAACTGAACAGCAGCACCTAGGATGATTGCAATTATCTACACTGTCCAACACTCAGAAGCACTTATGCTGCCCTGCTACTTAATTTTTCCACCACTGTACTACTGACCTTAAGCCCTCCTGTTTAGAGCAGGTCACAGCTGCTAAGCAGTAGTAAGCAAGTCTGATGGGCTTCACCACTTGCAACCAAAGAGCTCAATACAGCAATATCATCTCCTGTGGAGACACAATCAGCATTGTTTTATTCCAGATTTATAGTACTATACTGATACAACTGTATTATGTATAGCCCCAGTGTACAACTCGTCTGCAAAGTGTCTAGAATCCTGCAGGAGCCAGTGAGGTCTGATAAACCTATGCAAGCTGTTCCCTGCCCAGCATCCTCCAGATCACTGCAAGAACCAGTACTGTGTCAGGAGTTTGCTACTGAGAAGCCTATAGCTGCAACAGAAATGAGTATTTTCACATTACTGAATAATGATGCACCTGTCCACTCCATTACCATGGGGTGCTTCAGACAGACTAAGTTCAAAGTTTAAGCTAAAATAAGTGCATTAGTTGATACATAAGCATCCTTGCTTCTAAGGCTGTTGTTTCTACAGTAACAGGTTTGGGGTATTTTTTGCTAGTGAGGAGTCAAATTCAAGAGGCATTCAGCATTGTATCATTTGCTACCTCTTTTCATCCCTGCCTGTGCTTTAGATCATTTGGAGCTCATGCCATTACAATTGAAGTGGCTTTTACTCATGATCTACCACGATTTCATTGTCAACAAACTGCCCTGCAAGGGATGAGAATTAAAAGATGAATTCTAGCTCAGATCTGACTTCGTTTTTCAAAATGAACACCACCACACACCATACATGGAATCATGATATTACTGTAGTGCTCAAGTCTTGATTTGAGCTTTGGTCTATGAAGGGAAGGCAGCCCAGTTCAAATTAAAAATTTAATTCATTTAATGACTTCAAAACACAAACACCTTAAGTTAAAAAATCAAAACTCTGAGGCAGATCACTGGGTCCTGCAGAGTATTAAACTGCTACTTTTCATACTACAGAGTATCCCTGTCTGGGATGGGGGTTAAAAACCCCAGACACCAGCCCAACTCTGACATGGTACCAGCACCTGAAAGATGTGTTTAACAGCTGCATTACAGCAGGCAGATGACCAGTTCTTACACTAAACATTGCTTAAAAAATAAAAAACAGATCAGAGAGCACTGTTGTTGTAGTCACAAGAACAAGATATTCAACTGCTTTGGCCTTCAATACCTCCAAAGCACTCTGATTGAACCATTTCTCAGGCTGCCTTGCATTAGATACTGTACAAGTCTTAAGCTCCCAAAATGGACCTAAGGAAACAGCTACTGAAGAACATATCCCTGCACAAACGGTCCTCACCTCCTTCAGGTCACCAGGACATCACCTCCCTGTTATAACCACCATGATCTATTAAAAAAGCTAATTACACATGGCTATAATCTACAAAATGATTGGTTTTGATCATCAGTAACACACAGATGCTCAAAAAGACATCTTTCAGGCCAGATGGATATACAAGATAACATAACACTGAAGCAAAAGCTAGCATTGATATTTCCACCTCTGTTCCACCTAGTTGCCATGTCGATGACTAATATGACATCTAGACAAAGCCAGAAACCTGTTTGCTGAAATCTCCTGAAAAAAGCGAGCAAAAGGGTGAACAGCAGGTTGTTTCATCTGCAGTGCAGCACAGATATTTAAGGGATCCTTTATACTTCCCATAGAAGCAGAGCCAGTGCAATCAAGCTCAATACATGAACAAACACCCTTGAAATTCAAGCCTGTATCTAATTGTACCTTTTACATTCAGTTTGAAGGCATATGAGATGAAATACACTTGACCTGTGGTAGTCTGATTCTTCCTCACTGCTACTTTTAAGATCAAGAGACATTTAAATGAGAGAGATGTAAAATGAGAATACAGGCAAGGGATGTGATCACTTGGACAGAGAAAGTTGGATCTTGTAAAGCCAGAGGAAACTTGTGCAACTGTGCATCAAAAAAGCAACCCTTAAAGAGCTCTACATTAAACAGCACTCCCTACTGGTACCAAGGGAGGATCTGCAGGGAAATGAAAAATAAAAGAAGCAAAATGAAATTAGGTAAGTATGTCATAAGTACTATTTTTGATTGGAAGTGGCACATCTGACAACTTTAGAAGAAACATGCATTACAGATAAGCAATCATCCCTAAGTGTCACAGGAGGGAAGAGAAGATCCATGGTCAGTTGGCTTTTAGTGAGAACTGCAGTGTGGGGAAGAAAAGCATCCCAGCAATAGTTGTGGTGGGGAAAGGCAGTTTAAATTGAGCACCAAGAAACACTGCAGTAGTAGACTGACAGCAAGAGCTCTTGCAAGAGGTGCTGTTCCTACAGTTGTGGAGATTTGCAGGAACAGGTAATGCCTCAAGGAAAAGAACAAGAGAACTTCAAGACAGTTTCTACTATGAGATATCACATTCTACTTAAACCCTTCTGGTGATTTTTTGGTAATTTATATTTCAGCTTCACCCTTCCTTTTTAAGGTCTTTAAGAATACTAGCTGAATGCTAGGGAAAGCTACAAATAATCTTCCAGCAGGTCCTCCTCCGTATAGCAGTCACCAGACAGCACCTTCATAGTTTGAAGCCTCTACAGAAACAAGCTCTGCTGCTTTCCTGAACACACCTAAAATCTCCTCCACTTACCAAATGACAGGATGACCACATGTAAACATCTGTGACTACAGAGATCACTAATACTGGCTACAAAAATGTACCCTGTGTCTCCCATAGCTCCAGCACAGTGCTCCAGCATTCCACTGTGTTCAAAAACTGCAGCCTCCACATGGTCAGTCTGGGAACTGGAATCTCTCTTAGTCCATTCAGCAAAAGCCTGATCATGTCTGCAAAAAAACCCAAGACCTGAGGACAGGACTTGCTTGCTAGTATATGGAATAAACTGAGGGCTACCAATTCACATTTGTATGCTAGTCACAATCACATTGTATTATTTCCTGGATTAGAAGATTAATTATTGAAAACTCAGTCTTAATGTTGTTAGGCTGCTTGATCAGAGCCTACATCTCAGAAGCTGCATCTGATGCAAGATGCCTGCGTCCCATCAAGCTACAGTGCAGTGATCAGTTTGCAGCAAAAGTTGACAGTCTTTTGAGAACACAAGCCAGAGTACAGCCCTGCATAGGAAACCTACCCTGGACATACATAGAAGTGCCTGAAACCTAAGAATCCATACTGGTAATTACAGCCTTATCTGTGCTGAAATAAGTGTTTTATGTTAAGATTTTTTTTTTACCCACACTCATAATTACAAATATTTTTTCCAGTTACTAGCATGCAACACTAGAAGTGTTTTAGTCAACATCTCTTTAAAGTTCAGCAATAGTAAATGATCAGCAACTACTTCGAATTGATGATTCATGTTCAACCATACCATCAAGAGGATTTTAAATCTGATTAAAAAAAAAATCATTGCTTGTAAAGGGGTGTTACACTAACATATTCCAACATCTGCACGCTACACAGAGCATGAGCTGCTTCCTGACACAAACACATCCAAAGCGTGACTTGGAGGAGCCTCTAGTGGTGATCAAGTAGATGTGATTACAAAGTAACATGCTCAAGTATAAGCTTAACAGCCTTCCTGTTACACACAGTAGCCTACCAATGCATTATTCCCAGTTAGGTGACCAGCAGTCAGCATCTAACAGACACACATTTGGTACCAAGCAGGATGATTTAAATAGTACTCTACCTACAAGTTTTAGTTTGCCTTGATTCAGTAAGGGAACAAACCAGTTTGCCTCTTGTCCTCTTCAGCTTGTAGATAAGATTATGTAAACTGAATAAATAACTCTGAAACTTTCCTAAAATAGGGAACAGTATCCATACCTGACTTTTGCACCAAGTTATAATGACACAGACCACTGTTTTTAGGTAAGCTGTGTCTATGCACACAAAGCAAGGATATGTTTCTGCAGTGCAAATCTTAAACATCCTCTGAGCAGTTTCACACAGACTAACTAGAGCAGTGTCTTCCATGGCTACCAAGACTGGAGAAAGTTTTGCTACTCAAAGCTTAAGGCCAAAAAGCTTGGGTTTTTTTACTGCCAAACACCTCAAGCTCAACAATTCTATCAGGCTTTAAAAGGACAATGTGATTCAATGAAACGGCAGCATCTTCTCCTGTGCACCAGAGCCAAGAACACTCCTAACATTCATTTAATGTTCACACAAGCACTACCATCTTGAACTCACTAAAGAAAAGACTCACACTGCTCTTATAAATGAACAGATTTATTGAAGTACAATAAAAACCAGTTCCCGACTTCTTTAAAAAGTCACCTGAACACATCTAGACACAATGCTTGTATTTTAACATGAAGTTCTCCTTACTACAAAGTATCTCTGCAGAACAGAGGAGCATTCCTCCCATGCATAGCAACAGCTAAGCTACCACACAAAGATAGGAGAATCCTTTTAACTCCCACTTTGCACCCATCTACTAGTGCAGTCATGAATACCTAACTCTAATAGGACTGACTTCAGAGCTTTTCAGAAAGCTTAATTACCACCTTTGGCATCAATTAGGTCAGCAGATGTTCATGCTTTCTGAAACCTGCTGGAGAGCAAGTCAGTACACTTACCACTGTCATGTGAATCCATGCTTTTACTAACCCAGGAAATAGCAGAATCCATATACAGTATCTACAACAACTATATTTTTGTTCGAAGTTAAATGTAGAATCAGAGGAAGCAAAAACAAACAACAACAACAACAAAAAAAGCATTACTCAGTATTTTCCTCTCCCAAAGAGCTACAGATTTCTCTTCATCTACAGACTGCTTGGTGCTCAGTCCCTTCACTTCTCAGGCACAGTGCCGCTGAAGGACTTCCAAGTGTATTAACTTTATTATCAGTATCACCAACATTAAAAATATGCATTCAAGCCAAACTAAGATTTAGTAGTAGGGTAGGGATCTATCTCAGTCTACTTCAAGGCACTCAGAGTTTCAAATTAGCATGCTATGCTTTTTCACCTACACCCTTGATTACCACCACAAATTACAAGAGATTTCCCTACAAATTCCTATTACAGAAGTATGAAAGTTTTGTTCTGAAGGTTACTGGCCAGTATTTACTGAAAGAGGAGCTCTAAAAAAAGATTACTTCTTTAAGGCACTTTTTGATAATCCTAATATTTACAGTGTTCATGTCAACGTTTGCTGACTTTCAGCATCAGTATTACTGTAAGACTGCAAAACTCATCTGGGTATAAAAAAATATCAGAATGTTTGACAAATTATTTTCTTGGTCTCATTTTCAGACAACATTTACACTAACATACAGCATTGTCAGGAATCCTCAGTCTTCCCAACAGGATACTTAAGAGCTACATAAGGAGACAGATGACCTGCATCCAACACAGGCCAGCAGCAAGCAGATGCCTGCCTTTGACTGCATCCCCAGGCTTCCTGTGCTACAAAATAGATTACATCATATTGATTTTGCTAATCCTTTCCAAACCCTGTACACTTCAAACAAACCTGCAATGAAAGTTGACTGGACAACACTGACAACCTCATCAGAGAGTCCAAAAGCAAGAGGGGAACACCATCATGGCTTCTGCTCTGGTAACCCAGGAAACCAGCTGCAGATGCTTATTTCAAAATTGGGTACTATGACAAAAACATCTGCAATCCAGCTCTAATAAGCAGCATTTCTAAACTGTTATGTAGCATTTATAAGGGAGAGCAGCAGGTCCTCTGCAGAATCTAGAGCATGAACTGCACCTGCAGAAACTCTGTGTCTGGGGAGTCGGGGCATTCCCATCTCAGAAATGTGTTAGCCAGGTCACCAGGCACGACAGACACCACAGGATGAAGCCTGGCTCACTTGCACAAGTGGCACAATGCAGCGGGAACATATGGTGCCAGGGTATCACAAGCTAGATGCTCATTCATTACCTTCTTTGGAACAGCACCCTGTGACCCTTTGGTCATCT
Organism: Ceyx cyanopectus; assembly: GCA_013401355.1. Taxonomy (NCBI): domain Eukaryota; kingdom Metazoa; phylum Chordata; class Aves; order Coraciiformes; family Alcedinidae; genus Ceyx; species Ceyx cyanopectus. The sequence goes on along the minus strand of VYZU01007708.1, from coordinate 32,583 downwards.
ATCTCAAGGATCATAGTATGGGTTGGAAGGGACCTTTGGAAATCAAGTCCAAACTCCCCTGCCAGAGCAGTATCACCCAGGGCAGGACACATAGGAACAGATCCAGGTGGGTCTGGGAAGCTTCTAGAGAAGGAGACTCCACAACCTCTCTGGGCAGCCTGTGCCAGGGTTCCTCCAGTCTCACAGTAAGAAAGCTTCTCCTGATTTTTGAGGTGGAAGTTCCCATATTTCATCTGCTACTATTGCCCCTTGTCCTACCACAGGGCCTCAGTGAAAAAGAGACTGGCCCCTGCTACTTGACACCCATCCTGCAGATATTTGTAAACATTTATAAGATCCCCTCTCAGCCTTCTTTTCTCCAGGCTAAACAGAGACAGGGCTCTCAGCCTTGACTGGAGACATTTCAGTCCCTTCATTATCTTTGTAGTGTCTGTTGGACTCTATCTAATTTCCCTGTCCCTCTTGAACTGGTCAGACCAGAACTGGACACAATATTCCAGCGGTCTCACTCGTGCAGAGTAGAGGGGAAGGAGAACATCACTTGATCTGCTGGCCACACTCTTCTTTATGCACCCCAGGAGAATATTGGCCTTCCTGCCTACAAAGGCACAGTGCTGTCCCATGGAGACCTTACTGTGCACCATGACACCAAGGTCCCTCTCCTTGAAGCTGCTTTCCAGCGGGTCTACCCCTAACCTGTACCAGTGCCTGGTGTTATTCCTCCCCATGTGTAGGGTTCCACACTTACCCTTGTTGAACTTCATGAGGTTTGCCTTTTCCCAGCTCTCCAGTCTGTCCAGGTCTCTCTGGATGGCAGCACAGCCTGCTGCTGTGTCAGCCACTCCTCACAGTTCAGTATCAAACTTGCTGAGGGTGCACTCTTCATCTAGGTCATTGATGAAGATGTTGAATAAGACTGGACCCAGAACTGACACCTAGGGAACACCACTAGTTTGCAGGTCACCAGCTGGACTCCACTACTGATCACAACCCTCTGAGCTCTATTTTTCAGCCAGTTCTTAGCACATCTCACTGTCCACTCTAACCCACACTTCCTGAGCCTACCCACAAAGATGTGGTGGGAGACAGTGTCAAAAGCCTTGCTGAAGACAAGGTAGAACTTTGAAAAAAAAAAAAAACCAACAAAAAAAACCCTGACAAAATAAAGCTTCTTTAACTTCATTAATATGTTTAGTCCTTCCTCAAAATTTAAGTAAAAATCACTGGCTGGAAGATTTTCTACCCAGTGTCATTTAGTTTGCAGTTCCAATGTCCTAGCAGCCCTGACCTCCTCCCACTGAACTATCAGGTCATTAGCTTCTGGAACAATCTAAATATCTTAGAAAAGTCTAAAATCCAAATTTCTTTCAGGTGCTATGTGTACCATTTTAGTCTGTCACTTTATAGCCTTGAAGCCTTTATCTGTCTGTACAGGAAGACACCAAACTGACTACCCACACTACAGAAGTCATCCTTTAGATGCCTGGATCCTTCTTAGAGGATGTTTTCAAAAAGCCAGTATTTAGCCATTTTCCAGTGTGCCACACAATTCAAGTGGTACTTTACTAAACTGTTGTAATGCAAAATAAAAACAGCTGTGAGGGAAATTAAGATTTACAATGTTAACTGAGAAATACAGTGAATTCTCTTCCTGCTAACACAAAAGATCAGGAGCACTAAGCTGCACTGTGATACTTCTCAGTCAAAATGCTCTGCAGGTGGACCTCTGGTGCCTACCTCTGGGGGTCAGGTTGCCACTCTACACATCACCTTCAGCATCTCATGCACATGCAAACTGTTCACACAAATGACTACAAGGGATGACCAAACCATATTTGAAGCTTTTCTTTTCTTCCTCTTCTCCTCCCCATCAAAATCCACAATGCAAGTTCAGCTGCTTTAAGTTTTTTATTTAATCCTACCAGGCAGTATCAGGGACACAACAGTGGATGGAGCAGACAAACAATTGTGGTTTAGTGCATAAATCAGCATTGGGAAGGACAACAAATTGAAATATGACAGTTTGATTCAAGTATTAGCTGTTGGGAAGTAACCTCATATTAGTGCCAAAACCAGATTTGGAGATTCTTTTCAGCTGATTTTCCATGCAGTCAGCTTGACTGCTCTAGCATGAAGAGCCTGTCAAACGTAACAAAACTTTACAATAAACTGACTGAAGTTCACTTTAAGGACAGGAGGAAGCTCAAGGGGTACTAGATGGTCACTGCAGGTGGAAAACAGTTTTCAAAGTAGATTAAAGAAGTGGCTTGGACTACTCAGTTAATGAGAGAGATTCCAAGAAGATACTGCAAAGAAGCAGCAGCACCCTTGTAATATTTGTTACAGATGGTTCACAAGAAATGACAGTCCTCACACTGCTAATCTGATAAACTACTGAACTAAACTCAACTAGAAACCTGAATGTGTGTCTGTGTGTTTCCCACTAATGAAGATGCCTTCCTTCCTCAGCTATCTTTGAAGAACATCACACCTCTTCTCAGTATCAAACTTGCTCACTACCAACACGCCTTCTCCACAACAACACATATTTGAAATGGCAGCAACTCTGATGCTCACACACACAGTTGTGCTTGTGCACAAAGAGCTGCAGTGTGCCAACTGCCAAGGGAAATGGCAAGGCACTGGAAGCTCAACACCAAAACAGTCTCAGAGCTCGTGTAGATTTATATCCTTCGAGAAAAAGTCAGGACTAGCTGGTACTTTAAGAGGAGCTTACCCATTAGACACCAAGTGTGACAGCTCAGGGTCCCAATCAAGCACCACAGTGATTGTGTTGTTACATTAGGAATTACTGTATCAAATAGATTAAGAATCAGATGAATAATCACAGTGTGGGCAGCACTGTCACTGGCATTTGAACCCCTCCAAAACTGGAAGTGCATAAAATGTTTCTACTTTTTACACTCAAGTATGGATCTGACAAATCACCAGCATTACAGCTGAAGAAACACTTCAGCATCCAAGCACTCTAAGCAAGGGGTCAAGAACAAATGAGCACAAGTCACAGCAGAGGTTCCTTCTCTCAACCCTCCTGACACCATAGCTGGGGCACCATCATTTGTGCAGCCAGAAAGTCCTTCATTTTTAACTTAAATGGTTTATTTTTGAAATAGTGACCACTTAGATCTTTATTTCTGGAATTAAGTGTCAACAGTTTAGGCAGGACACACATCAACCAAGCAGACACTTGGTTCTTTCGGTAAGTATGAGACTGCCTAAATAGGACAAAGTCACAACCAGGAACCTTTGGCCACTACTGAAATCCTGCACAAATACCTGTTACCTTTCCTAGTAAACTCTCACAGAACAATGTTGTATACTGTCAGTTGTGGATTTAAGTGTTAATAATGTGTTGACAGCCTGAAAATTGCACTTAGGCATACACAAATATCAGCAATTTCTGCTCTGGAAATAAAAAGCAAACAAAAACTACAAATATCAGCAACAACAACACATACCCTAGGCTTTCCTTCCTTTTCCATCCTGATGCCTGAGCAGTTTCTTGGCAGTTGTAGTGCAAGTAAATGGCACCAGGGAAAAATAATCTCAGCTAAGCTAAATTAGTGTCCTGCTTCCTTGTTTAGGATAAAGGCAGCCAAACCAGCCACTTCTGACAAGAATTAGTGATCACTTGATTTACAATATAGATTTTAAAGTCATGGCATCAGCAGCATGTATCTACCTCTACAGAGCATGGCATTAACATCCTGTGCTTAACTTTTTGGGAGAGTGGAAGGAAGCACTCACCAGAAGGCAGCTCCCTCACATCCAAATTACAGCAGAAAAATCACCCATCATCAGCCTCCAGAGCACGCCAGGCTTTCAAGAGGCCTCTAATTCAATGATATTTGCATACCACAAGCTGTACAGTAACCATCATTTTTGCAGCTCATTAGTAGCCACAAACCTGCTATTGCATTTGCGGGCTGGGCTAACCTCACAGGTTTGAGAGCACCTAGGAGGTCACAGCCTCATTGTACTGGACATTACACAAGCAGCAACACATCTCGTCCTTAAAATATGCCAGCAGCACTGACTGCCTCCAGCAAAACGAGACTAGTGCCAATATATGCTCTCTTACCTTTGTTATGCAGAGTTTAGCCTCGTTTCAGTACCAGACTTTGCTGCTGAAGCTATTCTGCAATACTTACAGTTACTCTCTTCCCAACTGGGCATCATTCAGGGGATCCACATATGAAAGCAGAAGGCAAAGAATCAGATGCTGAAACTAACACCAGATTAGTAAATCAGTAAAAAAACCACACTAAAACACAACCAACCAAAACCCTTTGAGTCAGTTTAGGCTTTAAAGGAAAAAGCATTTTCTCCTGCTGGCAAGATGCCTCTCATGCTAAAGCAAATGTACTGGCATCTTTGCAGATCCAGTATATTTTATGGCTTCAAAGTGTTTCAAAACAACTATCTGGAAGACACCTACATAATTAACTATTTTTTAGTGTTTCTCAGCAAAGTCATGTCATCTTTTCAAGATAAAAAGCCTGCAGAGATACAAGGGTTGAACACAGTGGCTGTTTACAGCCTGTTTTAACAGCAAAAGGGACAGAATTTGAGGCTCAGTAGTCCTGATCTACCTCAGAGGGAAAAGCAAGGAGCTGGATTCTGGGGAAGTGACCTCAGAAGTCCTCCTTCATGTTTGCTGCAATGCTGCCCAACTTTTCAGGGTACTTTATCTACAAACCATCCAATTTCATATTTCACAGAGGGACATTTTACTGGCTGCAGCCATCAGGATTAAAATGCTGCCATTGTCCTATGAGCGGAGGGGGGGTGTGTGGAATTTTCCTCAGCAAAACCAAAGCAGAGTAACCCATACTGTGCACTAAGCCATACGTGCTGCAGAGCTCGCATCCACTGTACAATCATTTCTGCACTGTGAATTGCAGCCTCCATGGCAGGGGGT